>JAUZND010000021.1:0-14458 GCA_034780555.1 Coelogynopora nodosa | reverse complement strand
TGGTCTCCTTCACCAAACATCTCTGCAAAAAGACTGTCAGTAAGATGCGAAAGGACGATCACCTTCTTCACTACCTTGTTAAGCTACATTGTTAAGCTCCAACCACAGGACGATCGGGACATTCTAAATAAAATAGAGGGCTACATAGACGCTTTTGCAATTAACAAAGCGCATATATTACCTTCAAAGATGAATGTGCGTTTTCGGCGTTGCGAGCGCTAGGTCTCTTATTTATCCCTTAATAAGTGTGCCATTCAATATCTTTTCCTGGATTTTCCCACACCAATTATTATTAATTCCTTTCATTGTTCTTCCTATTCTGTAAATACCATTTTTTGCCATTGAAAATCCACAGTATTACCAACTACTTAAATGCGTTAGGGGATATACAATGTAATTACGTGATATTATAGCTTGAGATAGTTCAGTTTTATTACAAATAGTAATTATATTAAATTCAGAAGTATTTTTGCAGAAAAAACGTATAATTAAGATATTATTTATAATTGGCAATTAGAGAATAATGATTCATATATTTATATAATGTATATATTTACAAATATATCGATGGATATAATTTACATGCATAAGGATATTTACAAGTATACATACATGGAAAATATAGAAATATATTATAGAAATAAATATATGTAAGCGTTATAATATTTATATATATATATATATATATATATTATGAAAAAGAACAATATACATAATATAATGCTGGTAATGATCTGAATATCAAGGTTGTCATACACATACACATATGTATACGCATGTTGATGACGAAGTATATACTGAACGTAGAGTTCATGTACAATGTGTATATGTAAGCATGTGAGAATATATGAAAATACAAACACATAGTTCCGTTTTGGCATGTTTATGGTACGGATAATATATACTATAAAGCCCGTATTCATGTAAAACCGTAGAATATCAAGCAAAAATGTACTTTGTAAGTAAATTTATAAATTTCAACGGAAAAAGCACTTTAAAACTTTTTGAATCACGCGATATTGTGGACAGAATGTATATACCGCCTAGATAGAAGGCCTTTTTAATGATATAAACGCTATACGAATGAAACAAGTAATTATTACAAAACAACGATTACTCTGAGATAAATTGGAAGCAATTTACATAATAAATATAGACATTATGAGAAGTTTAGTTAGCATAGAAGTTGTCATGAAGTAGAAAATCGAACATGAATGAAATGTGAGTTAATCTGAATACGAACTGCAAATTAATTATCTATTTGATTGGCTCTAAAAATAGGAAAGGGATAGCAACATATACTAAGTGTGACAAATTAGAAATAATCGCCTTGAAATTTTTTCGAAATATAAGTAACTAACACAGCATACATAATTACTGGGAAACTTCAGAGTAGCGTCATCTTCTAGTATTATTGTAATGTGCACTCTACGTTATTTATTCATGCAAACTCAGAGAATAGCAATTCGCCATTTTTATTATTTAAATATAATATAAGCTCAGTGTTTATTCAAGCAAAATTATATAGCATGAAATAGACCATATAATCCAAGGTAAATACAAAAAATGGCTATACATACAAAATGTACCTACATATATGGTAAAGAGATTATCATAATGTAGCACAGAAACGGGAAGAGATACATCTGGATTCATTTTTTTACACAATTCAATACTACATAATTAGCCAACATTATACATGGTCCCGTAAATTAATATTGATATATTTATTAGAAAGCATGTAGCTACAAAATGTTCCTATGCATATGGATAAGGATTACGGATTTATGTTATATAGTAACTTTATCATTGATTATAAATATTTGATAAAGTTAATAATAATTTTGATTAAAAACATAAATAAAAGTGTACGGCGCTCAGGTATAAATTTAGCCTGACACGAAAATTGTTAGTTTTGTTGAATCAAATAAAATAAATATTTTTCAAAAAATGGCGTAATTTTCGCAATTAAAGTTACAACTTTAATTTAAGTTGCCATTTTTTATATCATTTGTTGACTATAGATATATGTTGGCGATAAATATAACACATTTAATTGGAAATGATTTTTTTTAAAACAAATGTAAAATTTATATTGAAAATAATTGCATATTTTTGGCAATTACAACAAATTCCTATTTAACTAAACTTTATCAATATAATTTTTTTTAAATCTAATATATTTTCGTCCGCTAAATATAATTATATATTATAAATTGCAAAAACCCTAACCATATAGGCAAAGTGCTAGCAATGTATATTCTTTGGTTAATTTAAAATACATATATTATTTCAATTAGATAAAATTTAATAACATTTAAACTATACAAATCATTTATGGAATTTATTCTGACATGATCGTCATTAAAAAATATAGGTTTATTATTTGTGATAATTTGATAATGGGAAAATACTAGTTTTATAAATAATTGTAAAATAGATTAAATATAGAGATAAAGCTAACTATATAACATTAGTAAAAAAATTATCGCAGCCAAACCAAAATTATTTTACAATATTTTTTATTAATTGTATATTCATGACTAAATCAATTTAAAAAAACATTACTAGAGCCACATAATATTCCGTTTACAGTTATTTTAAACGAAAAAATGGTAATTAAATATTTACATTATTAATTTATATTTCAGTCTATAAATACCACAGTTTGTTTAACTAATTCAATTTTAAAATATATCATAACTACTGTAAATAATGCTACTTTGAATAAATATTTTCGTTATTGGACTAACAGTTTTATCGACAAATATTTACAGTGTTATGTGCTACAACGACAAGTAATAATAATGTTAAAAATTGTATAGATTGTAAATTTATAAAACTAATATTTAATTGAAACTTCTGAAGCTAGTACTACAGTCTATATTATAAAAACTGTTTTTGAGAATATCATACTGATATACAAATTAATTAGCTGTAGAATTATAGATAGTTATAATACTCTTCTCTATATATGTCATGTAGTTAATGCATGCATAAGTATTTGACATCAAGATAAAAATATATTTTTGAAATTACTGTTCACCAAATACATAAATTATGTATAATTTTAAAGTATATATGACATATGTCATGTTTTAATTTCAGACTTAACTATAAAGTTTAATGTTTTTTATAATATTTTAAAATAATATTATTAACAAGGTTGTTAACTACATGGCACAGTATGTTGATAACATTTAAATTTATGCAACACAGTATTAATGAAAACAGCCTAAAACACTTTATGGTGGAGTAAATATAACTTTAATAATATCAAAATGGTATGCTATGTGGTTATTATGGCCTATTAATAAATACATATACAACTCAACTGAAACTTGTTCTCATATAAATTAGTAAATAAGTATTTACTATAGTAAAAAATATAATTTAAAAATCAATATAATTATGAAACTCATAACCCTTAATTATATTTAGTTATTATTCTGTTATCAAAAACAATAATTTAATCATTAATAGTTATTTTTATAAATGTTAAATATATTTTTGTATTATTAATTCCAGATTTAAATATTTATATTTTAATAATTTTATTCCTGAAATGTATTTATTATATTGTCATTGGATATATTGTATACTCATACTAAAATATTATATCATTTTCTTTTGAAATCTAAGAAATATTATTAGAATATTTTATTAATAAAATAAATTATAAAGCATAATCAAATATTAATACTGACAGTTATTTAAGTGTGCTGCTTAGCAGAATATATAAATATTATTATTATATTATAAAATATATAACACTAACATAATATAATATTTTTCACTAAGTAAATTTATAATATTTTAAATCCAATTCCTTATAAAAATTTAGTACTTATATTTATTTTAATATATCATTTTTTAAATTTTAATAAAACATCATAATATTATTTAGTGCCATTACTGGCAGGGTGGCAGCTGCCTCCCCAATACGTAATACTTTTGTCATTATTTCCATTGTCAGAATTCTATAAGATATAAAAATGTTGAAATAATAAATACAGCCATTCAATAATTTCACTATTTTATATCTGTTGGACAATTAGAGTATTGTCCCCCAATCAAAAAGTCTCAGCACTGGCACTGTTATTTAATTAGTGAAAAAAACCATTATATTTTATTTTTATGAATAAAGTATTACTATAATTTATTTTTTTGATGAAATTTTTTTTATAATATTTTAAAATAATTAATAATATATATGCTTTTAAATATGTTATATAAATTATTCATAATATGCTTTAATAGTTATATTTATTATCAACATAGATTTATAATGTAATAAATATATGTAATTTAGATACTTTGTATATTAAAGATAACATTTTTATATAGCTATATTTATTATGGATAATAACAATTTTAATAAGGAAAGTTTGTAATTTAGTAATGGTTTGGAATGTAAGCATCTCAGTTCAAAATCAGTGTTTTGAATAAATGTAAATCAATCAATATGCTTCAAAAAAATTAATTAAATTAATCAAAATGCTTTTTATAGAGAATATATACTATATTCAAGCTGATATTAATGTATAGATTATAAAATTAATTAGTTGAAAAATGGCCTTGACAGTTTGTTATACATTTTTAATTCAGATCTATCATAATAAGTATTTTAATACTATGACTACTTAGCAGTTATTTTTTAACACTCTGTGGTGTAAAATGTATTGTATACCAACTTGTTCTTGATGCATCAAATTAAAATTAGATTTTATATACTTTCATAAATATTTACCCACAAGAAAGAAATAATCAAAAATATATTTCTGGATATAATATATTCACTACCTAGAACTATTGGAAAGGTAAAAAATTAGCACTGTATTTTGTAAAACATTTTTTATTATGTTTGTTTTATGTAAACAAGTTATAAGTACTCTAATATGGATGATATACATTTTTTTACTTAAGAATTAATTTAATATTATTTTGAGTAAAGATAGGCTGGTATTGAAATGTATTGCAATATTAAAAAAATATATTATAGTTGTTTACTATTCATATATATATAGCTATTTATTTATGAAGCTATAGTTATGTTATGTTATGCTAACTTGCTTATATTGATTTAGTGATTCATTTGATCTTAGCTAAGAACATGCAGTATTGTTATATATATACAGAAATTTAGGAACAGTAGGCCTATGCGTGATTCTATTTGCTTTTGACCATAATCATTTATTATATTGCATGCATTAATAAATACTTACTGCTCACAAAACACAGGTTCTATATACCAATATAGTATGTAGTATGAATGTATCCATTAATATTATTACATATTGCAGTATACCTAGAGATGTAATATATATATCTTTATCTTTAACCATGTACTAACTTACTACACTGAGTAAAAATAGTACTATATGCTTGTATGTACAAAGTTTTTATTTGCAAGTGATGCTATGTATATTTCTCTATATGTATTTTAATGCTAGTTATGTTTCTTATTTAAATTGTTATATTAAATAAAAATAATTACTTTTTAAACTTATACTTCATGATTGATATTTCTTTTTGACTTTTATAAATGTATTATTTGCAAAGTAGTAATCCAAATATAATACGTAGCTAATACACGGAAGTCATTTTTAACTACTCTGGTAGTTCTAGATAGTTCTAAGTGTTAAGTAAAACATTAAAAAAAATATCAGTAGCATATTTTTTCCATGTCATCATAACCAAATATGATCAGTAAAATCGATAAATGTACTAATAGTTCAAATATAATCATATGTAGTCTAAATATCGTAAACAATTATAGTAATATGTATCCAAATCACCTGAAAAAACTATTATTCAATTAATAAGATGCATACTTTTCATTTAACCATGTTTTATGATATCATAATAAAATATGGACACCAAATTATACAAATATTCCACTATATTGTTAATAAAACATTTTAGCTAAAAACAAAACATTTATACATAAAAAAGGTGTCGAATAACTCAACAAATTGTAGTTGACTTTATTGAATTCATACTAATTATGTAATATATGTTTTCTATATGACATCATACATTTAAATATGAATACATTATTAAATGACTGGTAGGATGGATGAAATATTTCCAAAATTAGTATTAGCAACTGACGAATTCTATTTAATTTAATAGTAATTAATATATGTCAGTATCAATAAATATAACATATTTTTTAGCTTATCTCATATTTCACTAAATTATATCCAAATTATATTTTTATATTTTGGGCTGAAATTATTGGATAATAAAATGATAGCATTCAATATTAATAAGGATGTATATTCATGTATTATTACTTTGAGCATGATACTTCCATTTTATGTTATCTTTGTGTTATTTATGCTATTTAATGCAAAACATTATAAATATTATATTGTGCTATTTACCACACATTAATTCCAATAACAATCAGAAGTAATATATTATGAATCTGTATATCAACCAAGATTTATTTTATAAGTAATATTACCATTTCTAAAACCAAATCAAATCAACTATTTAAGACCCAGTTAATATTCAAAGCATAATACCCCTTAGAAATGAAACTAAACATTACATATTTTAGCCATGCTCAAATATTGTTAAATGTGCTCTATTTAAAAAATATTTATTTACATAGATTTTTTAATCACAAATAAAAATTTATAATATAATGTTATTCAAAGTTTTTTACAGTTGAACTATTTAATAAAAAACACTACATCAATTGTTTTGATATTATATGCCAAATCATCCTAATTATGTTTTATATTTATACTAAAATACTCTATTTCGTTTCAGTTTAGAGGGATTTTACTACAAAAGTATCAAAGAATCAACCCTCAAGTCATAGTAACCACCAATGGCAGACACAGTTCAGGTTACATTTGGAAATGTTGAAACACTTTCACCAGCTGTTTCATATTCCTCACTACAGCAACCATTTCGTAAGAAATCCTACAAAGATTCTGATGTGAGAATTGCGCGGCCAAAGTAAGCTATTCTATATTGACCTCAAGTTACATTAAATTTGCCTTTCATTTTATTCTCTATGTTATGTTTTGTTGATGCACTTCAATGAAACACGTTTTTTTTATGATAATTGATAAGTGATTTTGATGATTAGGGAAGTCAGAATTCTAAAAAATTTCAGCTAAGCGTTGATTTAATACTTAAATTAAATCAAACTTAGTTGAACTAAATGTAAAATTTTTGTTTATTTACAAAAGAAAGAATACGCTTTAAATATATTACAAAGTAAAACAAGAACAACATAAAATCATTATACATAAGTTAACATGTGTGATGTACAAAAAGTATTGTTAAAAACATATGTTAATAATAGTTTATTACTCTATTCATATATTTTAATGCATGAAATCTGAAATAAAATTCTAACTGAATCTACTATAATTTATATACGAAATTTGACTATACTATTCATTACATCGATTTTGTTATTATATTTTGATTTTTCTACAAAGATTGCAACCTAAATTATGAAACATGGATCTAAATATTGTTTACGAATTTATGATATTGAAGGATATAAATAAATATGATATTATAATAATTTAACTAATTATTATAAAACACACTGAAGCAATGGATGTTATTGATGAAATACCACCGATATTTCTTAGTTCATCGACGGCTCGTAGAATGTTTGAAATCCAGTGACTTTTCAGTACTATATATGATTTAGTAAGACACCTACATTGAGCTAAATCATCTTATTTCAGATCGACTCCGTCAAAGGTAAAATCCAGTGGATATGCTGGTATTTCTTTACCAGACCGGCCAAGCACGTCAATGGGAGAGTTTGGACCCTCGGGATGTAATGAGTATGCCTTCCTTTAATATATTGATCCAACATCTTTATTACAGACAAAGCTATCTATTTGAAACAAAGGAAAAATGTAATTGACCTGAATGAATATACAACATTAGACAGTTAAAGGGGGCAACATATGCGGTCAGTATCGACTACAGCTTGGGTTGCCACTATAATCCTGGATTCTGTGATAAAAATTAGATTTCGAGAAGGGTTGTCCCAGTCAGGATAAACCCTTAATTAAACACAGCATGTTTTGATGTCTGAATAAATCCGACATTTAAGTTATTTTATATACGAATTAATATTGTTTTTACTAGGTTTAATTTGTTTTAAATATAATTGACACCTAAGTGAAATTTTCTGCTAAAGTAGAAAACATGTTTTTTTAGCTTTTTTCGTATGCTATTAGTATACTTTGTTGAACATCATTTTGTAGAATTTGCGTTCATGTGTAAATAGTATTTAATATGTGTTATAAGGCTATACATAATCTGAATATTGTAACATACTCCTTATCTTTTGTATAGAGGGCTAATTCACTAAGAAAATTATACTTGTACTTTACACATTGGATAAGTAAATCTTCGATTAATTCCCGGATAAAACTAAATAATAAATTTTAGAGTATGCATAATGGTAACCCTGTGACTATCTGTTTAATACTTCTTCATCATCAATCTATTGATATTTAAACCAATTATTTAATTTTGTGGACTATTACCACATTGGTTATACCCTTTTGTGCAGCATAACAATACTTTAAAAATAAATAATAAATTCTCATCAAAGAGTTGAATATGGTATTGAAATAATATATTTGGTAGTCCAAACATATATATCTTATTAACTTTTATGACAAAGTATGTATTCTCAAGTATTCTCCACTAAAATATTCTCCGTTTCAAATATACTTAGCAGCTAGTAAGATTTTTTCTTTTATATCAAGGACTATAGAATTATTATCAAAAGGAATTGATTGTCAGGTATATAATACAAAAAGGATATTATTAATTATTTTTTATTATAATCAAAATCTATTCTCCCCAACTATATTTTGTTATATAAGGAGTTGCTATCGTCGATAACTTATTAGAACAGGTCTCTGTTGTATCTAAAGAACATAATATTTTAAACAATAATTGGAGAACAAATGTAAAATGTTCATAATTTCTATTATTCTATCGATAATTTGATTACTAAATCAGACGTATATAACATGAATGAGGCAATACCAATTAAGAAACGGTTGGAATTATGGCAAGTTAGGTGAGTAAATTTGAATTGAATTAATATTTTAAAGAGAACAATCGATAATATATTTAAACAATTTAGGACATTCCATTGTGTTTCTATTATAGTTATTAAATTATATAATAATAAACAATTTAGCAGCAATACATTTTATGCATAAATATAAACAAAAATGATATTTTAAGTGTTCTTTTGTTTTATTTAACTTTTCGTGGTATTTACTAAGTCTTTTTGAATTGTATTTAATGTATTTTTTGTTATACAATACATTGCATAATTTCATAATTACACATCCACTACAACATTATAACTTGTCCATTGTTGTTTCCTTAGTGTATCTATGCATTTTGTTGTAAAGTTTACATATACAGTATGTACTGAAGCCAGTACTGTATATTGGAACTAAAATTAATTGGTACAAAACTTAATTGTTTATGTCTCAGTCTTCCTCTTTGTTGCAAATCTTCTTATACATTATAAGGATTAGAAGACACTTGTTAGCATAAGAATAGTATATATTTATTACGATAGGTATGTGCCTTACAGTAAGCTGCATGCTGTTTTATAAGTGAATTGTTTTTTACGGTCAAACAATGATTATTAATTTGAAACTGGAAGGTGTTGCGTCTATATAGGCTTCAAATGAATCGAGAAATTAAAGTGATTCTTCTACGTAATGATATCGGCGTCTAAATCATTTGTACAGTCACTTAGGCATTACGCTCAATTAATGTATTTAAAATATTATTCTGATTATTGCTTCAGGTGTAAGTGTCGACTGTCATAGTTAATGACTTCAATATGTCAGATTGGAATGATGTCAATAATAAGTTTAATAGCATATAGTTGTCAGATTTATATTTTTAATTACTAAAATTTTCCTGTATGAAGCATGATTCACGTTTTAAGACCACATCTTGGTCTGATACTACGGATTTCAGACACACACGTTTAATCGTCTCATTCACATGTAGGTATTATTTATTTACTTATTTACTTGAAATAAATATATTTAATCACAGTTTGAGCATAACTTTGATTCCCTATGTATATATAAAGTTTGTTTTCTGTATAAATATTTTTCAACGATGATTGAACTTAATTTAAAAAAGAAAGAGTATAAGTATTGCCACTTTCGCTCAATTATTAGACTTTAATTGAAATCCATTTATATTCTTTTCACATATACCTTGTCATATATATAATTGTATATATATATTATATGTTCACATAGCTGAGATGAAATACCAAATTATTTTCGTTCTGCATGTGGCGTTATTTAAATGATTATTTTCTATTGATCAAGAAATACCTATAGACGATTGTTCAACTGACTGAAATTTACCGCATTTTACAGAAGATTAGAAAAATAGTTTAATCCTTTGTGATATTAAGACTGTTTGCTATGAGTTCGTATCTTCTAGTAATAAGGCAATAATCGAGTTGTCCCCTTCTTGTTGTAATATATATTTAATATTGATTCGTTTTGTCCGCTAAATATTTGTATTATTAATTTATGCTTGTAATGGCTTGATTGAATAAAACATAAAAACATTTTTCAGTCCTACCTGATATCAACGTATATGATTATTTTGTCATTTTCTATTGAATTAATTACATTTTAAAATCTTTTTTTTGGACTTGATTGGTATAGTTATTTTTTTAAATATTTCATATTTTTAAAAATCTCTTAACTTCTCTTGTCAAATTACGTATTTTATAAAAAATATATATTTTATTATCATTTACTTTTTTTTAATATCCTACGTTTTACATTTAATCCTACGATTTCTATATATTGAAATTTGATTTATCATTACATACTATAAAATGCTTTTTTAAAGTATCCTCCATTATATATAAACAACATTAACATTATTTTGCACCAATAAGGTGTGTCTATTACACCGCGGCACATTCTGAAATGTATTTTCGTGGCATTCTTGTCTTAAAACTATTAATGAAGCCATTTTCCAGTAATCGTATTTCTTACATCCTTAAATCTCCATTAGTCATTTGATATGAACATGTTTTTCCACTAGACACGGTGGTATATTTAGACAAACTGGCTAATATATATTGTTATATTTTATTCTATAGAATCTTAACTGATTTGGCACTATTGTTTTTTTACATACATTTTTTCATATAGTTCAGGTACTAGCCTATACTTTAACTTGTAATTTCTTTTAATGACAGTTATGCTATTTTCCTATTATTAGTGTCATCTTTGCTTATTATTGGTATATATTATATTAGTTCTTTTTGCATACTTATCGATATCCCACAAAATTAATATAATCTGGATTCACCACCTTTTCTAAAAAAGTAAAATTGACTCTATTGTCACGAAAAAAATTGAAAATAAATAGGAATGTAAAATATATAAAACAGTTACTGAATTGAACTATTGACCTATTTTCAATTTTATAGTTTGACATATAATACACTTTAATTTAATATGTTATCACTTTTAATGATGTTTAAAATACTTATAAGCTAATTCTTTTTTTATATTTATTTAGTCGATATTGCGTGATGAAATGTGTTCATGAAATAAATATCCGATTTAGTCTATTTTACATTCTGTACATGCCATTTTCTTTTGACATTTTAAGAAACAACCTATATAGTGGATGGTTTTGTAACCTTACCTCCCCCTCTCCCCACAATATACAACTTATATTTTATTTCTGCGTCCCCCAGGCATACTATATTTACATTATGTGTACCTAAAGTATACATTATGAAACCACTAAACTCATTGACTAACTGACTAGCGAGTACACGCAGTTAATATATTAAATTACACCGCAAACATTCTCCCCTCATCAATCAACAACACCATCTGTGCCCTCTCCAGGTGTGACCGACTCATTGAGTTGACTCGGGAGCCCGTTCGTCGCCATAATCTGCATCCGACCCTCCCGGTGAAGAAGCTCCCTCCTCCCAAAAAGTTGATGGCCTGGGAGGTATGCTAGTGTAGCAGTTTTCCGAAATGTCCTCAAATCTATTCTTTTCTTTAATGATAAATTTCCTACGCTACTTATGCTGCAGTAGAGCATCCCACGATGCACTGCCGAGCTCTAATACCTTCTTAATGAATGATTTATTTTTTAAAATTTGGAGCGATTTAGTTTAAATATATATACGTTTGTAAAGTAATGTGTATGGAGTTTGTAGATTTGAATTATGTATTAATCAATGATGATTTCAATTAGTTAAACAATAATATATCATTTGCATTACGTAGATCAAGCTCATTTTCAGTATTTTTATTTATCATATTTAAAAATCTGTTATGCTGATTACCGTAAATAGTATATTTCTTATGATTAAAAACTATGTTCTCCATTTTATTTATTCTTTAATTAACAAATTAATTTTCTATTTTAACTTTTTGTGCCCATATTGTACTTGTAATGACAACATGTATTATGGCGTAATATTTGTTTTATTTTATCGACGCCATTTCTTTGTCAGTTAATATTAGAAGATTATGTAAAAAGTTTGACATAATTCCTCCAAATAATATCTAGATCTTCTAATATGGTAATATCATATTGCTAACATAAATATATATAACATTGGAATATGTCCATAATTTTTTCTCATGTTCAAAGATTTTTAAAACATTGTTGTCCGAAGGTGTTTATTATTTTCAAGCTCACTTAAATATTTTTCGGATATCATTTTCAGACCTTTGAATAGTATTATATTATTATATTAATTTGCATATAATTTAAGCAATGTCAGTCGTGACATTTAGGTCTCAGCAACCAATAATATATAGTTGAAATTAGCAGAATGCCTTAATTTAGAGGGAAAAATAATAGGAGAAATAGTTTGTCCGCACTTTGTGATAAAAAAAGAGATCCTATTTAGTTTATTTACTCTAAGGACAACACGTGAAGTTTATGAGTTCTACTTCCAGTAATGTTATTTATTATGCAGATATCTGTTTTTGGCAGCATTTAGGAATTTGTTCACTTAGCTTGTTGCATTGTACCATATGATCCAACTAATACCCTACATGTTTATATATTGAATCAATCTGTTCAAATCTCAGCACACAGCAACAAAAATTATTGTTACATTAAGTTGGATAACTGGTCGGAACACATTTCTGTTACGCGAGCTTTCCAAAAAAGCCAAATATTATGTTGTATTACATCATTTCGAGCTGTTATTCGGTCTATTAATAGCAAACATTGTGCCCTTCCCCATTTGTTTGGTGAATTAGGCGACCCCGATGTGTATCCAGGTTGGTCCTGGCTATGTCATGTACCGGAGCAAGTCGAAGATCGGGATGAGCATTGACACTCACGACTTCTTTCAGATGAAGGATCCAATCATTGAGGAAGTGGCCAAGTGAGGTTTTTTGTAAACGAATTGCGTGTTATAATGTATTAAAGGTATTGTTCATATTGATTATTCTGAAGTAGTTGCTTTTTTATAATGTAAATATGATAATTATTGGTCACAATGATTATAATTAGAAACATTTTATTTGCACAAAAATAAGCAAGTTAAAATCACAATAGAAAGAATACACTGTTTTAACTATAATAAATATATTGTCACTTGTTTTGTTTTTAAATCTGGTGTTTATTACTTTGTTTGTTAAGTATTATATTATTATCTTTTAATTGAATAATCGCATATGTAATTTACGGTGTTAATATTTACTACAAGTTATTTTGTACATTACTAAATTTAATTTAATGTAATGAAATTAATTTAATGAAGCATTAAAAGACTGATAAGATCTAATAGAATATAAGATGACTTGTTTTTCCTACAAAAAATGTATAAATATAATTTATTACAATAGATTAATTTAAATATTTGTTCCATTTTAGAAAAGCGGAACAAGACGAAAAGTAAGATACTTTGCTTTTACTGAATTCTTGAATAATTATTGTATGATATATCATTTATAATCATAGAGTAATTAATACATAGATTAATCAATACATAGATTAATCAATACATAGATTAATCAATACATAGATCAATCAATACATATAGTAATCAATACTTAGAGTAATCAATACTTAGAGTAATCAATACATTGAGTAATCAATACATAGATTAATCAATACATATAGTAATCAATACATAGATTAATCAATACATATAGTAATCAATACATATAGTAATCAATACATATAGTAATCAATACATAGAGTAATCAATACATAGAGTAATCAATACATAGAGTAATCAATACATATAGTTATCAATACATAGAGTAATCAATACATAGAGTCAACGAGCACGTTAACAACATACTAGCACAAACAGCCAAAACCTCGTATGCTATGAGAGTCCTTAAAACACATGGACTTAAGAGCACTAATCTCCATGATGTTTACCAATCCATGG
>JAUZND010000020.1:0-14459 GCA_034780555.1 Coelogynopora nodosa | reverse complement strand
ACACAATTTATACATTAGTTTCACCTATCTGAGAAATGGTATCCCGCCCAGGATACCAATAAAAATAACTGGTATCCCGGGAAATAATTTGGTATCGAGCGGGATACCGATAAATACAGCCCTGGACTAACTTGGTTGACTTTATCTTTCAATTCTTACAAAGCATTGATTTATAAATCAAATAAAACGTAAAATTTAAAATGAATCGTGAAAATTAACGAAAACAATTTAAATATATATAATATTGACAAACTCAACTGAACTCCAATAATGCAAAAGTTAATCAATAATTCAAATAATTCTTAAAACGTGAATACAGCAAACTGTACAATATTTACAAATAAATAATTTGAGTGAGTTCCAAGGTTCTGAGCATCATCGGGCCAGTCAAAGTGGACATCTGTTCCTCAAAAAATCTTTTAATGTCATTTTTTTCTTCAAAGACAATTACATCTGTTTCAGAGAGATTCTAACACATGTTGCTTTTACAGAATGACATTTTCACTAGTCGAGGATGAGATACACAATCTCAGAAATGCTGCCTTACGAATTATACAGTCACCATACGTAGGAAAGTTGTGCATACATATTGAGTCAGAGTGTATATTTGAATGTGTACTTATTGTGTAGCTTGTTTTATTTAATGGTAGAATAACAAAACAACAAAAAGATTAACACGGGATACCAAAGCGAGAGTGACGTTATAATCTACCTGTTGCTGCTGTGGAGGCATCATCTGTTGCTGCATGCCGCCAGAGGAGAGGGGGTACTGCATACCCCCACCAGCATACATCATCGAGGGGACACCACCCCCTGTGTAGCCCCCTACAGCCGCAGTGGGCACAGAGGACATCAGCTCGTTGTACATCCCGAAGGCGTCGAGTAACATTTGGTTCATGTCGCAGAGCATGTTGTGTCGTCTACAATCGGGCAAAAATGACTGTTTATCGTGGATGTGAGGGGTTTTAGTGGCAAAAATATGTGGTTATTGTGGATGTGAAGGGTTTAGGGGCAACAATGTGGGGTTATTGTGGATGTGAAGGGTTTAGGGGCAACAAAAGGTTTTGTGAAATTATATTTAATTAACGTTATGTTTTATAATCAAAATGTATTTTCATTAATTATGTACAATATAATAAAAAGAAAATTTTATAAGTAATATTTATATAATATGGCTACAAACAAGCACAAGTATTAAATTACGAACTATCATGAGAACAGAAGATTATAGCAATTATTAACTTCTTTAAATTACCCGCATGCCTGCTTTTATTATGTAAACGGATTTGCACCGTTTGCCGCTACATGTACTTCATATATATATATATACTGTGTATATAATGTATACTAGAGAACCTCATTTGTGCCACCAAATCAACCTGACAACAGAAGCATAATGTGCCTATCAATCAATGGAATTGTCACTGAAAATAATGTCAATATGATTTGAGCTCACTTGCTGCTCCCTCTCTATCTGATTGTCATGTCATACGATACAACATACCATGGATGATAATAACCGATATGTTGCGATGGTGACGTCGACTGTGTGCTGATCAGTGGTTAGAGAGAATATAATATCACTTCAGAGATTACTTCTAGTGCATTTGATTAGAGATATATGTATATGTTATTATTTATGTGTGCTGTTTAGCAATTACCCTAATTTAATGAAGTGAACAATCAACAGTCGATCCACCAACTGACTGTCTAAGTGATTCTATTTGTACGTCCAATAGATACAAACAATACTTACTAATATAATTATCAAATAAACGAAAAAGCCATTTCCGAGGTAACATTATTTTATTAAGGCGACATACATACAGACAAAATGGGGTATAAAACGGAAAATATTACTAAAGAGAGGGAAACAACACAAGACAATCGTGACATTGTATCAGAAAGAAGAGTTAAGGAACAGGAAAGTGTTAACCTTACTGCAGATTTGTGTGTTCAAAGTAGGCTTATGGTTAACGATGTATAAACTCTCAAGAATACATAAATAAAAAGATTAACTGTGCATGTCTATATTAAGCTGAAAACAATTATCAATGGAAACAGAATAATATTGTGACAAAGCTTATTTATTAAAAATTAGTTAAGCCTTGTTAAACGTCTGAATGATTTTTAACAGAAATTAGTGTTAGCAACGGCCGTAATAATGACAGAGTAATACTAAAATGATATGCGCTAACTGACGAGAAACTCCCCTCTTTACGAGTGAAACTGAAGCTAGGGTGGAAAATTAGATACATTTTCGTAATCTTTCACTGCTACGATAATTATCTTGATTAATTTTGAAAATGTTTGTATATCTATCTTCATTATTTTCTAAGTAGAATCGCAATTTCCTATTATTACTACAGTAGGTTATATAATGCTACAAAAAATAATAATATATATTACTTAGGTAGACTATACGTTAAAAGCATAACTAACTTATTTAATGATTTATGCGTTTTGATAAACATAATCAGAAAGGTTGTCATAATATTAAGCGACAAATTATTTAAATCAATAATTAAATGGATTCTAAAATCGGCTATACATTCATATAGCAACGCTATCAACTTACTAAAACCAAGATTACCTATCAGGAACCAGACTGCAGTCAACTGATAGCGAAGCTATGTTGAATTTATCATAATGTTTGGTATATTATTTGGAAGCTTGTTAAGAATCCATTCATTTAGTGATTGATGCCTCCTGGTGCCGCGAGATCTTATGTTATAACAATTTTGACTAGTATTATGTTCCACCAATTATATAATGCTAAATAGCGATATGAGTGATATGAGTGATACGAAATGAGCGTTAAGACACTCATCATGGTTCACCAACAATAAGATTATAATATTAATCTTAATCCTTAGTTAATGTTAAATGATATCGATAAAATGGAAAAATGTATTTTTTTGTAAATTAAAAAGTAAGACGAAACGTACTATTTTTGTAAAGTTTTGTAAAGTGTTTCCACGATTTCTAGAATGCCAAAATATTTACTATTTGGAGCAAATTTAGACAAATTTAATGTATATATTATTTTCAAAAATTACGGCACATAACTTCACCATCAAAGGATTCCTCTTTTGGTCCACAGAAAACCTGCCCAAGGGGTGTAAATTCCCCCCTCCCCCAGTAAATATATTTTTTAAATAAAAAGAGGGGAGGAAAAAGAAAAAATTAGGGGAAAAAATTAAAAAAAGAAAGAAAAGGAAAAGAGGGAGGTAAGGGAGGGTCCGAATTGGAATTCCGCTTTCCCCTAAAAAAACTCATTGGCAGTGAGAACCCACCGGTCAATCTTCTGCAACTCCTCATCAATCATCGGTCCCATCTGCCGACACTGGTCCTCCAGCACAGCCAGCTCCGCGGGGTCAGCTCTCTGCTCCCCTGTGGGGTCCGCCTCCTCAATCATCTGCAGACACTGGTCCATCTTCGTCTCGTCTATTCCCACCTGTTCCTCCACAGGAGCAGGCTCGAGCTCCTTCACTGTCACCTCACTGCTGAAGTTCACCGTCTTTTCTGGAGGGGGTGGAGGGGGGGGGAGTTACTTGCCCTCTTCATATTGGAGAGAAAAGAGTTCTCTATAACGATTTGAGGGTTCTAACTGCTGCAGACATTTTTTTTAAGTTCTTCTATCCCTAAAAAAACAAAACTTAAAACATAAATTTAGATGGCCAGTTCCAGGTTTTCATTTTTAAAATGTTGGATTACTCTTTTTTTTAATAATTACCCAAATTCCAGGTTATCACGGTCGCACTGCTCAATTCCCAATTTTTCAAGTTCGAAAACTTATTAAAAACAAAACTTGTGTATCGGCTCGATTGAATTCAATATTGTTAGCTAAAATGTCGACCTTGACGGTGTTGTATAAGAGGGGTGTGGATAACATAGACTACATTAATATAATAAACAGTATAGAATTAACTATATTAATAAACACGATGTCATGCTCAACATTTCTTAAATACAAAAGGAAACAAAAAGGTCCGTATATAACATATCTGTAGCAAGTTCCTACAGCTACTTTTTATTCTACAAAAGAATTTGTGTATCAAAATAGCTCATTGTAGTGAGATTTGAAAGAGACGTTTATAATATAAAATATATACTACTTAGGGGGACTTTTAGTGTTTAAAAACACATGTTTAAAAAAAAGGCCAACACAACAAGCAGGCTATTTCCCAGGAATTATAGGATACCAAAAAGAAAGTAAATGAAAAAATATATTTTTGCTAATAAAAATATAATAACCAAGAAAGCCTTCCATTATTTTATCATATTATCTTACATTACTGGGTATTTTCTAAACAACTTACTAGCTGCCTAATATAAAGTATTGTTTGAACTAACAAATTAACAAAATTTGAATCTACTAACTTTTGTTCAAAATAAAACACTTTCAATGATTTCCCATCTTTTACGAAATTCTTACACAAATGAAAGAAATATACATATTTCCTAGGCTACGGAGCCTGTGGAGAGCCAGGTGGAGAGCAATACAAAATCGCTCCAATCTAAGAAACGGCACACATAGATGACCACGCCCATGTTGAGCTGCCCTTCCCACCCCACGAATCTAACACCCGGTAACACTCCGGCAGCGCAGGGATTAGTGCCTTCTGCTACGATCCTGCTACCGTGCAGAATATCAAGCAACCAACCCACTTACTATTGTAGAGCTGTTCCGGCTCCGCTGAGAGGTCGTATGTGACGAAGTTGGAGGGGAAGAGACCCTCGCCTCTGTGATTGCTGCCTCTCCACCAGTGAGTATCTCTGCAGTGCAATTAGGAAAGGAGAGGACATGAGATGAGAGGAGACGGGACGAGAGGAGAGCATAGGAGGAGGAGAGAAATACATTCCGCTTAATATGTTAAGGTGTAACAACAAGCGGACACTGATATAGACATGTGATTAATATTATTATTTGAGACAAGAAGAGCCAATATATACGAGAATTCACCCGGTGATCCTATATATATATACAAGTGGAGAGATCATTGTTGCACTAATGTTGCAACAGCAGATCATGACCATAATATCGCAGACAATCAGAAATATCGCACGTTCAAAAATTATAATTATGTGCTGCAACAAATTAAAAATGTTACCCAAATAGGTTGTATCCGGTCCCTATAATGTATTGTCAGTTATTATATCCATTATCTAATCAAGTAATTATTAAAAATTAATTGAATTAGTTAAAAAACAACCAAAGTCAACAATAGCGAATGTATCAATAAAATCAAGACAGTAAATAAAATAGATTAAAATGAATATACATAAATTTCGTACATTATATAGTTCATAGTGACATTTTATTTTCGATACTTATAAAGAAAGTAAGCGCAAACAAAACACAAAATTCAGAAACAGATCAATAACGTAACCGGAAAATGATCAAGTATTGACCAATACAAAGTTGACAATTTATGGTCGTACCAATTCGGGACAAAAATACTTAACTAAAACATTGACATTCAGATTCTGGAAGCCGCCAGAAGTATCTAACGTGTACATAATTTGTCATTTATTAGCAAATTTGTGTGCTTGACAGAAGCTATGAAAAACATAGAATACAATTTTTAAAAACGTTTAAATGTTTGAAAGTAGTCTTTTTTTCGTTAAACGATAAAATAATATCGCTGAGTTGAGTTTAAATATCGCAGCTTGTGGCAACACTGTTTAACCCCCTAAAAGATAAAACAGACAATTCAGACTTTCAGATTTCTAAATATTGTTAGATAATCTTTCTGATTATTTCATGACGATTATTGCACATACAAAATGATGATCTTATGTTACATATATTTCATTCCTAATAAGATACGAGTCACTTTGCCGAAGGAGTAATAATCATAATTTTTATTAATTGTCAGAAACTTCACCTGTTTTAATGGTACGTTAAAATTCAATATAATTTAATTACAATATACAATTAATTAAAATAAAGAATATATCAATTAATAAATAATGTAATTTTGTAACAAATTTCATATTTATTAAAAACAATAAATTATAAAGAATGAAACAGAGGCATAATCCGGAACTACGACATCAAATGGTGGAACATTTTGCGTTGACTGTAAATAGACTACTATTCTGAGCAGTAAATATTACACCCACAATATCAACAAAATAAGCAGTACAACAAGTAAATAATGTATGTAATATATTCAACAACCTTAGAATATTTGCTGTTAAAATATAATCTGATTTAAAATAATGTACTTTTTTAAAATTTCACAATTTTCTATTAGTTTAATTTGAAGAATTATAGAAATTTTCAAACATGATTGCACAACCCAACAAGAACCAGCAAGGAAAGGAACACCAAACAAACAAGAAATAGCAACCCACCTGTCGTCCAACACGAGGATGATCTCGCCAGCCTTGAAGGTCACCTCATTATCTTCAACAGCCTCAAAGTCGTACATGGCCCGGGCACGCTTGGGTTCACTCGCTTGCTGTTGCTGACCCCCTCCTCCTCCCGCTCCCCCCATGGCGGGGCTCCCGGTCCTCCCTACACCACCCCCGCCGCCGGCGGTATCCATAGAGGGGTAAATGGAGGAGGCGACTACACCGCCGCTCCAGCTTTTAGCAATCTCGGCCTCACGGAGGGACAATGCGATTGCTGTATGCAGGTATAGATCGATATATTAGATCAGATCGATATATTAGATCAGATCGATATATTACATAGATAAGGATGATGTGGGTGATTCAGATGACTAGGAACCTTTGTTTGCTTAAAAATTTCGAGTGATTTTAAGTAATAAAATCAATTGGTGTGTCCAGATTCGCATCATGAAACTAGGCAACATAATATGAACAACAAAATACTTCAACCATGATGTATGATGTACCAATGGTAAAACAAACAGTGGATCCACAATGTCAATTTTTAAAATTAGAACATAGTTTAATGCGATTTATTTATTCTGTGTAAATTTAAATATATCTACTTTACTGTGCAGTTAACTTGTCTGGTGATGTTAAACTGTTAAAACAAATCTTAACTCAATTGATTTTCATACTAAGATAAGTTTTATTTTTAAAAAGTAAAGTTCAAACCACCAATTTAAAAATATTATATTAATTTTAAAATAATCTGTTTAAACTATATTTATACTTACACGAGTCGTATTTGACAGTAACCTACAAATCGTACTATTCTGTTCCAAATCAACACAATCTATTATAATCACAGAAATAAAACATGCCCATGGTCATACATACTTAAATACTCCATACATCTTATAATAAAAAATATAACAATAAACGCAAACTAAACAGGCAATTTTGTAACAGGTGCAATCAAGCTGGACGATATAATTTCTTACCTTTGGTGATGTCGTCATCTTCTTTTGTAGCTTCTGCGTTTATTCTGGTTTGTCTGGTAGACATGATTACCTGAAGAGAATCAATAGACACGTTCTCCTCAGTTTCCACAAGTTTCACGGAGTCTTGCTACTATCATCAAGAAAATCTTTAGGGTACAATTGCGCTATTCGACAAGACGTATTTGTGAAACTAATGCAACAATCATGTTCGTAAAAATACAACGAAACACTAAGAAATGAGATAGACTGTTTTGGAACATTATCTGGCATACAAAGCGGGGAAAAAAACCTCCACTGAAGTACTACAAAACAAATTTTCAATTTATTTATTTCACTATTTCTGGTAACACCTTTGAAAATAGTTAGTACAACCTAACAATCGTCAGTTAAAAAATACCATGATGCCAAATTATTAATAAACGCGATATTAAGTCAAAATCATTATTAAACAGAGAGTAATGTTAGCGTAAAACAAACAGAATAAAAAACAATCAAACGACAGTTAGAATTGGACAACATGAATACAGAGCTCTAACAAATGTCAACCACATATAATGCAACTAGAGGAAAGGGCAGGAGAGGGAGGGTGTGGTACGAACCAAACAGATACACACTAGAGCAAAAGCATGTTAACAAAGATTTGGATAGACAAAAGACGGAGACAGTGGTAATCAACCTGTGACCAAATTTTATTTCACAAACATACATGACATGAAACAACTAAAAATGCATTTGACAAAACAGCAGATATATAGAGGGAGGCAGTGTCACCACCCTATTGCAGGAATCGGTACTGCATTGGGGTACAGACAGGTATTTAGATAAGTGTGTACACGGATTACTGTTTGGGAGTTCAGTTGACATATACACTAAATTATAAGAGATACGGGGCCGTCGGAACAGTAGAAATCAATATATGCACAACTATATAGAAAGAAGTCATGAGGCATACATAAGTAGTGTGCTGTTATATTTTAACGAGCCACTAATATAACCTGTGATTTAATGCACTCAATTGGGTGTACTATACATATAACTATAATAAATCAGTATTTATAAAATTGGTGCTCAAAAAACAATGACAATATTTTTTATATATAAATTCAGATCCTATTTCCACAAAATTATTATAACAATATTAACTAATTAATTTAAAGATATTTGCACGCAGCAAACAAATAAACAACTGGCAGTTCTGACAATTTTCGGTAACATTTAGAAATTTTCGGCATACTACAAAAAAGGTAAAAGAATTGTATAAATTATAGAAATGTTTAAAGTAACAAATTATTGAAGTAAATAATTTCATCAGTTAGGTACACGTACGTTATGAGTTTATTTTAAATATTTCAACATATACAATTAGTTAGGCAGGCATAGCATACACTAAAAAAATAAACTTTTATTGAATTATAAACAAGTTTCTAGAACTGTTTCCAAAATGTACCCATTAACAGCATGGCCATCTTTCGAGTTAAGGATAGAAAATAAGGTGGATTATATTATTTCATAATTATAACATGAAAATATTAAATATTACAATGCTTGTCACTAGAAGATAAATAATTCTCAGGAGTTTACAACACTATCGTATTCTGGATAATGATTAATTGAGGATGTATAGTAGGAGCACTGAATTTAGATGAACAGTATACAAAAGAAACCCATCTTCGCATAACATTGGAAAATACTTCCACCTTTGCAGGGATTAAGTATAGGTGGAACCAAATGAAAGTTACATGAACTGTAAAAGTGTTGACTATAAACGACGAATTGAAGTGGCGGCGAATCAAGCGAGACGGGTAGTAGAAGGGGGCTGATCTACACCACAGAGGATAACTTACTTCGAGTTCTTCCGCGTTTTCCATGTCTTTGCCGAACTCCGTCTTCAAGTACTGATACAGACTTTGCATAAGACTGAAAGGTAACAAAGTGACACAAATTACTGGAACCAGCAAAAAGAGTCATATTATTATAGAAACTCTTATAGATAAAAATAACACCTGATCCTGACAAACAAACAGCGATAGTTGATACCTATGGAATCAGTGACACTCATAAAATCTATTTATAGGGCATCGAGACGGATGCGTTGTTGCTAGAGCAAGAGGCAATCGATGACTATTGGCGCATATACACTACAAAGCAGTCAGTTTAGTATTACATAATATGGAGAGGAAATAACTGATGTTCCTACGATATCATACCAAATGTAGCACATTAATCTTGTGTAAGCTTATACAATTAACATTTACAGAACATGTAGAAGCAGACATTTTACAATGTTTAACTATATATAAAAACAAACTTCATGAATGAAGTAAGCTGTATTGAAAGTGTATTTAGATTGTGTTTTTCATTATAATATTTAAAACACTAGTTCACATTAATGCCATATTAACAAATATATAATATTTAACAAAACATGTATTCCAAATATACAAAAATATTGCACAATAAGGGCAACATTTGTTTTACTATTTGTTATAAGATCTTTGAAAGCTAAATTAATAAGCTAAAACTAAATACACCGTTTATCTTCGTATAATACTGAAATAGGTTTTGTAAAATAATACAATGTAAATAATTAATAAATGTTTAAATTAATGTATTAGTTCTGTTTCTTATCAATTTCATTTGCATGCATTAAGTTCGATTTATATATATTTGGGTGTCATCAATATAAAATTGATATAACTATTATTCAACTTTCACGCAATGCCATTCAATATGTTTAAAACACATTTTAAATACAATTCTCGTTCATTAGACAGAAATAATAAAATACTAAATTAATGACTCAAAAATATGAAACCTTTATTACCTTTGGCAATTAACAGAAAGATTATAAAATGATTATTAATGGTCATTGATTATAAAATGATGAACAGATAAGATAACATTTATATAAAATGAAACTTCACTACAAATTGGTAATGGCGCTAAAATTGTGATTATATAAAAACGGCAAGGCGGTCCTACAATCACGACATATTAAATGAGCATAGAAAACTTTCAGATCAATTAATTAGACAAAATACACAATTGCAAAATAAATAACACTTTTATACAGTCACAGTTAGATAGTTGTGACACAATAAAGTATTACAAATACGGTAGAGTACACAATTAAATAAAACTTAAATTAAGCGATTAAATTTGTTTAATAATAATGGGTGTGTAACTATGAAAAAGTACAATCTACGAAAAGCACAGATTAAAAGTAAGTAATGAAAATAAATAGAAATGGAACACAAAAAGAGGAAAACTTACTCTAACTCAGGCTGCCCACGAAACGAATCGGAGAAATCTTTAACGATCTTACAAAATCGAATACGCACTTTTGGATGCAGGTACTGAAAAAACATTTAATACATTTTATTTGAAACTCTTTGTGCACAGTGTTTTGGAAAAATATTTTTTATTAACTTACCGAAATTTTCGACTGCACTTGTTTCACAAATTCTCGAGAACATAACTCCAAATTAAAGATTTTACCGACATTTGAACTGCAAGCTTCTAAAATCTGTAAAAAAAATTGAGAAAACGAATTAAATAAATTTACAAAGGGACATTCAATAAAAAAAATATATATATATATAATATTGCATTGTCCCCATAAATAAACCTTTAGTAGAACCTACAAACTCATATTGATTTAAAAAGAGTAGGTGAACAAAGCAGTAATACATCGTTTAAACTTTTTGAAGTATAAAAATACTAAAGATAATAAAATAGAGGTGGTTCTTCTCTCTAAATGAAAATAATGCAAATAAATAAAATTATTTATTGCACTAAGACTTTCGTCGAATATATATTGTTATATATACATATAATTTATTATATCTCTGAGATGGGACTTAGTTCCAAAAGCCAGTCAATAAATAATTTTACTCATTATAATATTATTTAATTTCTTATTTTCTATATTTCCATGCATGCTTTATTATTAAATATATATAAGATTGTACAAATAATACAAATGTAGAATGGACGTTGTAATATGTGTATATACTATGGTAAACTATTACTGACAGCTAATACTGTATATTATTTAATCAAACAGGACAGTTTTATTTATAACTGACTTCAAATTCCGTTCAGTATGAAAGTAAATGTTACTTAAATTTTATTTCAAATTTACTTTACTGTGAAATTAAATCTAGTTTATTTTAAAAATTGCCAAGATTAACATGTTTAAATGTGGCACAACTTAACAGAGAAAAATATGCATCTTGTAAATCCATTAAATATTTTAAAATACAATCTGGTAAGTTACACAAAAATAAAATATTTTCTTTTAAAAATATGTACTCCCCTGCTCGCATAGTATATATGCAACACTAAGACACTTATACAGATTCAAATCAAACTATTTATAAAAAGTAAACCAGCATAAAGAGTAACTATTAAACACAATGTGGCAATATCCATGATTATATGCAGAAACTAAATGTGACTAATGTAATTAATTAAAGCAATATTGAAATAATACTTACAGTGAGTGCTCTCAGACAAACATGGGGATTTGAATGGAAAACCCTCTTCATTATGACTCTCAAACATCGCTTTGGACTACAAATAACAAACAATAGACATTAATTAATTACTAGAAAAAGAGTATACTACTATAATTAAATGTTGACATACTCAGCAGAACACTTTTCACAAACAATGTCTAAGATCGTGTTCCAATCATCTTGTGTGCTTTTCTCATCTGTACATCTTTCTATAAAATTAGGAAAAGATAATTTATTACTTATACAACTTGATAAAATGTATATAATTATGCAGTATCAACTAACATTATAAAATACTTTCTGACTTTCACATTGTACCATATAGCAGATATTGATAATTGATATGCAATATCATACCATATAAATATGACTTTATTTGGCATTAGCATAACCATGGAGAATTATATATACAAAGTTACATATTCTTTTTTCTAATTTATACTCAAAGTAATGGTGATTAAATATGAATGGAGATGGCATAATTACCAAATTTAAAAAAATATCAAGGGGAGTCCTTTTGTATATTACAACTTAGTAGTAGCATCCTAAATATAAATACAACACACAAAAAATGGATAAATGTTTTTGTACAAAATTTATCTTTACTTAAATGTATTAATAGTACATGTTAAATTAATGAAAATAATATATGACAATAAGTTAAATAACTTCTGATATCATTATTATTTTATGAAACACAGAAAGTGAATAATAATTAATTTTTAGATTAATGTATTAAAAACTCATTTACTCAAAATGTATAGTAACTAGTCAATAATAAAAAATGCACTGAATCCAGTTATTTATATTTCCTAAATTTTGTTATACATAAATATTCAAAGAAAGCTATAATGTCAAACCTGCCAAACTACAAAATCAGAATCTGAAACATCATAGGTTAACATAAAGGGGATTAATAAATGCATTATTAGATATATATACACAACTCAATTTTCCATGATTTAAAAGCCTGAAATATAGGACATTTTTCTTCAGTTTGGGATAAATATTGCAAAATCTGACAATGAGAATCTGGAATACTTGGCAAGTCTGATGTATAGTGATAGTAGGTACTACATATTACAAAATAATGATTTTATAAGGAATGTCATCTATTAAATTTATTTACAATAATTTTCCAAATATTTATGATACACATGCTCCGAATTTTGGTGTGTTATTTAAGAAAAATAATGTTATCACTTATTATGTTTTAACTTCTATTTAACATATTACTGATGATATTGTCCAGAACTATTTTATTAAAATATAGTGAAGTCCTTATTAAAACTATGTATATAATAAAATGTACAATACATTATAAAATCTGTATATGTTTATTAATCTAAGATGGTTTTAAATTATAATTTTTGATTACCTATTAGGAATGAAAATTATACTCACAAAGTTAACCAAGGTATATAGAATTGATGTTGGTGAGTGCTGCTACTAGCCTATGTGAGAAATTGTTGTTTTAATTAAAGCAGTAAATATTAGAATCAAATACTATATTCAGTTATATAGTTCATTGAAAATTATTCCATTATTTCTACTTTCATAAATTATTCCAAATAATTTCATGTTGTAGCCACCAACAATTCATAACTAACTAATGTTTCTCATATTAGAGTAAACAGAAAGTCTAATTTTTTAAATTTTCATATTTCCATCATTTTAAAGTAAATATTGAAAAAATCCTTTAACTTTCATTTCAAATACAATCTATATTAAAGTTTGATTTCAGAATTAATTAAAGAATAACATAGTTTACATTGCAGGTTATAAAACTTCTATCTGAAATATTTTATTATTGATGAAAACATGTTGACATTAAAGTTATTTTTGTATAATGTGAAAAATGAAACATATTGTAAACTACTAAAAAAAATAAAAGTTAAGGATACATCTAATTACAGCATGAATTAAAATTATCTAATGAACTTTCATGTAATAATATATTGTTATTGATTATTTTTAATTAGTGTAGTGAGATAGCCCAGTTGGTTAAGGCGCTGCTGATTAAGTGTGAAGGTAGCGGGTTTGAATCCCAGCAGTGTACCTTATCTCTCCCTGGCAGACAGCTGTGCCTGTCGAGTGTATAGCAACTATTCTGCGTTTGTTCAGAATGCCATACAATAATGCCAGAAAATGGCCCTGTATGATGTACTATAAAAATAAATGTTAAAAAATAATAATAACAACAATATTTTAAAATGATAATTCATTTTATTACAAACATTCATAATATTACATATTATGTTTAGGTAAGTATTATCTTTATAGATTTTTTTTTTATTTAAATGAAACCTATCCATATCCAGTTCTATTCACTCTCTATCAACGGATAATGTATTATTTTTATAATATCTCTATTTCATTCAACATTATTATAAAATTATTGCAGTAACTAAATATATTTATGAAATCAAAATAAAATGTATCATAGATGGGAATTTACAAAAAGTACGATTCTGGAAGACTGTCAATGGGGCACCTGTGGTTGAGCGCCAAAGGTGCAAGACGTAGTTGGGGGGTCTGGGGGGGTTAGGGGGTTAGGGGAGCGAAGCCCCCCGAAAATATTTTTAGTTTTTTA
>JAUZND010000019.1:0-14459 GCA_034780555.1 Coelogynopora nodosa | reverse complement strand
TTTATTATGGACGACTTTTTCTTTACGACTTTATTATGGACGACTTTTTCTAAAATACGATTTTTCATATGTAACCGATATACCTTCATTTGTGTGAAGCTTTCTTTTAGAATTTTAAAACTTTTCAAAATGTCATTTTAGTTTAAACGTAAAAATTATCTTTTAAATTGTAATAATTAATATACAAACATAATATATAAGGATGTCAACTGGTACAATATATAAACAAGGTACATTAAATAAATAAACAAGTATTTCTGAATAATGAATGTACATTGTATATGAATTATCAAATTATACCTGTCCGTGGCCGTTACCAGGGTGAGGTTGAGCTTGTTATGGAGAGAAGTGAAGTAGAATGTACCAATATGCATCATATAACTGCTCTGTGGATACGCTTTTCCTCTAATGTATAAGAACAATGCATGGTTACTTACCAGAGCGACAAGTTGGGCTATGGTGGTCGTAAGCCGGCAAAACACAAATGATAATAATATTGCAGTATTTCTGAATTAATAATTGATGTGAATTAATAAAATGTGTCTGTCCGTGGCCGTTAACGGGGTGAGGTCTGGTGTTGAGCTTCGTATCATGGGGCTGTGCAGTACTACTTACCATATCATTCAACAATTTAATTTAAGAATGCTGATAATGGGATTGGAAAATAGCGGTGTTGGTAAATAAGGGTTTGGGGAGGCAGATAATGGAGAGTTAGCAGATATGAAAAGTAACGAAAGAGAATGTACCAATAATTGCATTATGTAACTGCTGCATTAAACTCAACTTTCCTATAATATACAGTATAGAGCAATATGGTTACTTTCCAGAGCGACAAGGTGGGCTTTGTTTATAAGCCGGCGAAACACAAATGATAATAATGTTTGAATTTTCAACACCTTCGGCCATTGCTGCCATGATGTCTCCCCTCATGTTTTCGATAGCAATCCATACCTACAAATAATAAATAAATTAAACATGTTTAATATGTTCTGAACTGATCTAACTATAATTCAAGGTGTCTCACAATGACAACGTTTATATTGAATAATAATAATTAACTTTTTTTAAATGGAATTTATTTTAATAGTTTACAGGGGTTAATGTTTAACTCTGACATTATACCCTGACTAACAGTTTATATAAAGACCATATTTTAAATAGTGTGTGGAAGATGTTTAATTACTTTCTATATAGAGCTTTACATTGTGTCTTTATGGTATATTATTGTAGTTATTCATTTATTTGACTCTTGCTTTAGATCGATATATTTTCTATTTAAACGGATTTATCTGTTATATGTGTTATCAAATGCAGTTGTAATGAATTGGGAATGGGAATGGCCGAGTGGTTAAGGCGCTGGTTTGCGGATGCCGAGGGTGTTGTTACTCTGTTAGAAAAAAGGGTTTTTTAAGAGGGTCAAAAGGGTTTGTCAGACCTGTCCTAGGTTAAACCCTTTAAGGGTTTGTCTAACAAATCCTCTCTGCGACAAACCCTTTAAGGATTTCCTATAGCAAACCTAAACTTGTTTTTTTATAACAAATCATTTTAAAAAACCCTTATAAAAGGTTTGTCAAAAGTGTTTGTTAAGCAAAAAAGGTTTTTTTTAAAAATGTTTTCCCCCTTGATGTTGGGAAGGGTGGACATTTTTTTAAAAATATCTTCATATTTTTTACTCGAAAACGTAATTGTTGAATAGTTTCAATTAGTTTATAATATAATCTATCGAACACCTCATTCCAATTAAATTGAAAACGAATTCAAATTAATTATGATTACAAACATTTTCGATATTTTTATTTAAATAATACTGAGAATACAGACGTAATATATACAAAACGCATTGTATTAGTAATAATGCAGTTTACATGAATATATTAAACAGAAAAATAGTGATTCAAACTTTTTCTACACTGTGATCAATCAATACAATAAGGTGTTTATAATTTATTATAAACATAATATGAATCATTTTTAATTAAGTATCTTATATACATTATACTATTATTATAATAGTAAAAATTGAAAATGTTTAGAATAATGTTGCGTTGGCATGATCATTTCCTTTGAAGCTTCTGTGCGCAATGCATATCAAATTTTTGTTTGGGAGCGACAAAATACTCAGTAATAGTCCGCAGATGGCTCGCATTGACGATTGAATTGTCTGAAATTGACGAAATTATTTATTTGTATTTATAAAAATTGTATGTAAATACGGCTTTAATTCCTATATACCGTTTTTTAAAGAACAATAGGATTGTTTACTAAAGATTTCACTCCGCTTAAAATATCGTTACATAGTTAATTATCTATAATATGTTATATATTCAATATAAGTATACAACTTTCAAATACATGTTTTCATGTTTGTAGATAATACATATATGCTTAAATATATTTTTAAATACCGAAACATTAAGTAATATAATTAAGTAAATCATTATAAATTAAAATCATTATAATGTAAATAAATAAAAACATACGAAACAATAATAATTTGCGGTATACATTGTTGCCAAGCTACAAAAGAGGTACACCTACCTAATAAAACTTTTATAATTTGTCTTTGTCAGATGTCTATTAAATAATTATGTTAAACTGATTATAATTTTACAGAATAAAGTTTTCAAATTATACAGTTTGAGCTATTTTATATTCAAAATATTATGTATTGTGCAACCGTTCTATTAAAAAATATAACGATTTTGACGATATTCTTTTGCAATCATTTTATTGTTTTCGTCATAAATATAATTATGTAATACTTATCGTACGTTATAATACAAAATATAAACTCAGTGACACATAGCCAACTTTACGCACAAAAGTATAATCATACATTCTAAAGCCAATATGCGTAAGAATGTATTTATTCCTTTTAAATGTTGGGCGTACAGTTTAAAAAAGCTGGCTACACTGATTATAACTACATAGTTCATTGGCTTAAAAGCTCTTTTGTATCGAACTACATTTTACTTAAACTCAATGTATAAATAAAATATTATACCTGCATTTAACAATTAAGGTCCATTTTCCATCCACTGTATACAGTATATATTCGTTTTTAAATTTCATACTGTTGCATTTGAAACATGTCTTGCGTGGATTTTTGACTCGCATGTATTTAAGCATATATATATTTCCTGTTATGCTTTCCAAGTTACAGCAGCTTGTATACATAATATATGTAAAACAGAACACGTAATCTGCATCCATTGAAATGTTATTCGATAATTAAAGGAGTCGATTACTTATCACTTGTGGTACATGGTGTAGTGTTTGAAGCAATATTGCACAACAAATTTTCATTGTAATTTCCTTTGATAATAAAACCAATATTTGTAAAATTGTAAATAAATGACTTGTCTAAATAATAAGAAAATATATTATTATTACGCCGCACGAAACAATTTAACTGCATGAAGTCCTTGTGTCTAATATACCAATGCTGTGCATTATATTGCACGGCCAAACATAATATATAACGCACACTTTTCGGGGTGCGCGCACGCTAAGTTGCAATAATATTGCTTTGTCAAACTTGTGGCTACGCTACCCAAAAATCTAACCAATAAACGAATAACATAATGACCTTGTAACGATTAATCTAAAAAATGTCCAAGTCCCAAATTAAATTACAAATCAATGCATTTTTTGCTGTTTTGGAAAGGATTATTTCATTAGAATATGTAATCATAGCACAATTATGATTTTACGATAACTTTAAAGTAATACATATTACATCCAATTTGATAAAATTACATATATATATATAATTATCATCATATCATAACTTTTGTTTTTAATTGGATATTATAAAATGTGTCATTACGGGCACCATTCCTTATGTAAATTATTTAAATAAGCAGTTTAAAAATATGCAAATACTGCACACATGCTGCGTTTAATGTTTTCGCTATTTTTCTCCTTATAAATATTGAATATATTTGAAATATTTTTTTAATCTATAATTTGACAAATAATTAGAGAGATTAAATAATTGTCAAGTTATCTTTAGAAAGGTTTGTTAGAGAAACATTTAAAAAGTTTTTCTAAAAAAAAAAATTTGACGAAGAGTTTTTTATTTCTAAAAAAAACTTTAAGTTTTTTTTAGAAAACACATTTTAACCAAAGGGTTTTAAAAATCTCACATTTAAAAAACCCTTTTTTCTAACGGAGTACGTAGCAGGTTCGAGCCCGCTCTCGGACTCTCCCGTTCCTGGCTAACATCTGTGTTAGTCGAGCGTATGCCACCCTTAATGTGTTCATGCTGCATGAAAAATACTCTTGTAACTTTGTGCGTGTGTTACTTAGATTAAAAATACAACCTTTAAAAAAATTATGCAAATGCAGTTTAAAGACTATTTTCAAATATATTGTAACAAATAAAAATTCAACAATTATTGCTCATATTCAAATTCTAAGGGTCTTACATAAACAGACTCTGATATATTCATAACAAATTCGTTATTAAAACAGTTAAAAATATTTAAATAAATCACCTGGAAGTCCATTTTTCGGAGTTGTGAATGAATTTCATGAACAACATCCTTGTTCTTGTGACAGTAGCTGATCATGATTTGTTTTGTGTTTAAATCCTTTCTGCCTTCCACGTTTGTATTAGATTGTGCCGTACAAGGTTTGTATTTAGGGTGGCTTCTTGAACTTTTTTGGGGAATGGCCGAGAGTGGTTAAGACGTTGTTTTGTGGATTCTGAGGGTGTTGTCTTGGAACAGGTTCGAGCCTACCCTTGGACTCTCCCGTTCCTGGCTAGCAGCTGTGCTGGTCGAGAGTTAGCGACCCTTAATGGGTTGGTTTGGTATGGAAAACTTGAATGACCGTACCAAGTATTATTTTTCTATAATACTTATTACGTAGTATTGTTCTATAATGCACATTACGTAGTATTATTCTACAAATACTCAAAACGTAGTATTATTTAAATGCCCAATACGTAGAAATATACTATAATATCTATTACATAGTATTATTCTGTAATACATATTACGTAGTTTTATTCTGTAATACCTATTACATATTATTATTATTTAATATATATTACGTAATATTATTATAATACCCAATACGTAGTATTACACTATAAATACATATAACGTAGTAATATTCTATAGTCCCCATTACGTAGTAGTATTCTATAATACCCAATACGTAGTATTATACCATAATATTTATTACGTAATAGTATTCTCTAATATCTATTACGTAGAATTATTATAATACATATAATACTATAATACTATAATACATATATATATACATATATATATACATTACATAATACTATAATACTATAATACATATAACGTGGTAATATTCTATAATATATATTACGTAGTATTATTATATAATACCTTTCGCGTAGTATTATTATATAATATCTATTGCGGAGTATTATTCTATACTACTTATTACGTAGTATTATTCTATAATACGTAAAACATAGCATTATTCTGTAATACCCATTACGTAGTATTATTCTAAAATACCCATTACGTTGTATTATTCTAAAATACCCATTACGTAGTATTATTCTAGAGCGATATAGCTTCTTATAAATATTTGTTGGTGAATATCAGAAACATGGAGTTTATCACAGCGTGCGGTAGTGTGATTTTATGTCTAAATGAAAATCAACTACGTATAAATTTTAAAAAATATGATAAAAGTTATTGGAAATATCGAAAACCGAATAGTAAAGTTACCGCTGTCACTGAAGGCAATAATCTGATTTCCATGAAAGGTCAACATGTTCATCTGCCGGACTGACTGCCCGCTTTCCCACTGAAATGGTGTCTCATTCGCCATTATGGATAGTGATCATAGGCCATACTACCGTACCAATCATCTTGAGTCGTGGCATTGTAAACTGAAGAAGAAGCTTAACCGTCCACACCTGAACATATTCAGAGCTATTTAGCCTTTCAAAGGCCAGCAATCGGAAACCTCGGAACACCATCAATAACTGATTTTATATTGATATTGCCTGAATTCTATTTCAACTATGACATTTAACTTTGATAGATAGTATTCACTTATATTTATGCGAAATGGGAACAAATTCGAATTGGAATTTGCTGTAAGGCAACATGGGAAACGACGAAGTAGGAAAACACCGTTATTAGGGGGTTGGTGTTGTTGTTATCTCTCTATATATTTCTATACATTTTGATACTAATCAGAGTATTAGTCCAATACCATCACTAATACCTTAAGCGATTATCACATAAGGCTTTATATAAGGGAATTATAACGCTTAAGTAAATTTAAGTTTAAAAGAGTTTTTAACGAATATTTATTTTGGAAAAGAATGAAAGGAGAAAAATCTATATTTCTTAAATTGTAAATTCTCAAAAGAGAACATTGAAGCAAGACGCATTTTAAAATAGATGTACTCTTTTGAATGTACAAAAGAGTTTATTCATAGTATTAGGACAGGAAATTTATTTTTAGTTGAGTATCTTTACGTAATTTTTGTTTAACTGTGTAGAACCGATTTCAAGAGTAAATAAATATATATATATATATATATATATACAAGACAACGATGTGAACTGTTCTGGAGGTAGCTAACTTAAGTAGCACGATGTTTAGATCTGAACAATTATGTACTGTATGCAGTGCGGAACACAATATATTCAACAACAAATTGTTAGCGAAGAAAGAGACAACATCTACTCATTTGTTTCAATTAAATAATAGTGCTTTGCATTGCCTGCGTTGTTAACATTGGGTAAATTGGAAGTTGCTGCATTAGAAATTCAAGTCTACGCGACGACTCAAGTTTAACAATGGTTTGCGGTAACAACGGTTTGCCCTATTTTGACCCATTTGTGTTCGTGTTGCGGTTGACTAGGCTGGGATAAAGTATGATTGCGTTTTTTACATTTAATACGCATGATCAACTAGATTTTATCGCATGACCTATGTGATGATTGACATCTTATGTTTAGGTGTATATATTTAAAATGGTAATAATTAAAATATAATTAAAATTAGGAAATTCAGATATTGTTTTTATTACCTTAAGGTAGTTTTCTAAGAAAAATGAGACGTCTACGCTAAAAAATTATATATATTTGAAAAATATGATACTTGTTAACCTGTTAACTTGATAACATGATCAACCCTGTTACTAAACAGTGAAGACGTAGAAAATACATTTACATATATATTTAATAATTAAATGATTAAATCTATCAATTAGTGAGGAATTTATTATTTGAAGAATTTGAAAAAATATTAAATTACTTACATAGTTACTTTCATTTACAATAAAACCTTGAACTGAGAAGTCAACACAATAATTTATAGAAAAATTTTGAAAATGTTATACAATAAGTATGTATTGTATATGATACATGTTTTAGGTATGTAGGATTCTTATAGTCCATGATTTCATAGATATGTATTGTATGTATTTATAATGATGGCATGTTTATTGGCTAATCAGAGTATATATATATGTATATGATACCATATATTGTACTGAAAAGAAAAAATATGCGCAAAATTATATGTACATAAATGCTTAATAATAATTCATATTTTTCAGATTCTTTGACAAAGGATCACTCCACAAAAAAGATTATTACAAATATATGTAAATACAAATACCTATAAATATAATACTTTTAGTTTAATGAAAATAATACTTAAATACGGATTATATTTAGTAAAATTTGTTTATCTCTAAAGTTATTCTTTTAGCAAAACTGACATTATTATTGTTAATAAATTCATTGAAAGATATGTATAAATGAAAGAGTACAGATACTATGTTTAAGCTTATGGATTGTAACATAAAGATCATTTAAAAAATAAATATGCCTCATTTCATATAAAACTGTGCGGTTTTTTCGCCGACAATAACATCATTGGATCAACAAGAGTGACTTTGACTGTATGTCGTTGGCGTACTTACTTTTATTGTACATTTCCTATATAATTTAACTTGATTCTGTGTAAAAAATTAAATATTGCCATATATAAATTGAAGTATAATTTTAATGTTTATTTATACTGCATATTTCCTATATTATCATTAATATAATACTTTTTTTGTGAACTTTGAAGGAGTGAGATCGTTTTATTTTTTAGAATTCTAAGAATATATATATTAGGCACAACGGAAGTAATTTTTGACCATAACACCTATTTCATTTCATTTTAATTGAATGATAATATCCATAACTGCGTAGTTTATTAAATCCAAATTGTCAAAATTTGTAATATTGACATGTTGTCAATTTTAAAATTGAAAAATAAAGCTTCTGTTGAGATTCATATAAACAAAAAACGAATGAATCCGGTGGCATGTTTAACATAAATTATCACCTTTATTCAATATTTATGATAATTGACATATTATTTTTAGCTACTGCAGATTTTATAATTATGACTGACAAGTATCGCTACATATCTTATATTAGGTAAAACAATGTATTTTTGCTAGTATAGTTGCGCGTTGACCTTTATTTAACTGCCCTTTATATATAAATTTAAAAAACATTTCATTCTGGATACTCATAACTGCCTATAACTGTCATTAGAAAACATATTCTGGATACTCATAAAACTATATATAGTATATAAACTAATAATATTTAAAGTAACCAATAGCAAAAGTCGCAATTCAATTATTTCACCTGTTTGTACATTGCAAAAACGTTTTTCATACATTTGATTCAGCTAATACAGTCTACACATACATGAACACTTATAAATAAATGAATACATTATGAATGTTTCATTGTTGATTTAATCCGACATCGTCACCAAAAGGTTTCCGAAATGCTTTTTGTAATTTTTGTATCAAAAATATAATGTACAAAAATAAATATTTAATCGGAAAGGTCGCAATGCTTTGTAACTATCAATTAAATTGAAACCATCATATAATGTTTATTCAGAAAGTACACGTGAAAAAATTATTTAGTAAAATGTATAATTTATTTATTTATAAAAACCAACCACACATACAGTTCAAATTTAAAAATATATATTTATTAAAATCTTGATGATTTATTTAAACGTTTTCATAATCGAAATTAGTGCACCAATTATATAAAGAAAACATTGATTTGTTTCTGAGGAATTTTTCTTCTCAACTTGTTGGTTTGACAATGTTGGTTTAAACCCAACTTGGACTACAAGCTGTACCATCTCTGAACATAAAAATAACATAACTTTAGAACATAAAATCTCCAATTATTACATTATTCACGATATATATATACAATGTATATATGTAATATTTAATAATTATACAATATACCTACTCTAAAAACGTAACATTATAAAATATAATGCTACTGACATACTGTTGTTTACACTATACATATGTAAAAACATATATATATATATATTTTATGTATGTTAAAACTGCTATACTTCTTCAGAAAACTATAGTTGAATGTTGCTTCTTTTGGAGAATGATACATTTTTTAATTTATATATGTAAGTATATTTTAATGCAATTTAACATGCATTACACATTTATAAAAACATAAATATGTTTGACGTAATATGTAGACAAGTAGTTAACATATTACGTTGACTTTCCCATTTAAATGAAGGATAGAAAGCGCTTTCATACGGTCAAGTTTTGTTATTACTTGTTCATAATTATGCACAGAGGCTAATAAAGATAAAAATGATCTCTTTTTTGATGATCCCCTTTTATGAATCATCTGCCACAGACTCGTAGTCACAGTGACATTTTGTATCATATATTATTATTCTTGAAAACAGTTTGCGTTTTGTATGTGTGTGTGTTTATTTGAAGTGTTCAGTAGAATGCAAAGTTTCTGAGATAGTGTTATTTTCCAATTTAAACTGTTACAATATTCATTATTCAACAATCATTTATCATTACTTACGTCTGCTTACTTACTGTAATCTGATACCATTGTAGCGGATATTTTAACCTTTCATTTTGAAATTATCAATTTAGAGTTACACAAAAAGTTTTCTACGTTTTATTTTTTTTAAACAAGTAAAAATACCATATTGTAGATGTTTGCAGTTTATGTTATATTGTTTATAGTGTTTATGTTTTGTATGTGTACATTTTAAATACTATAATAAACTTTTGTTGCCGTATATACGTATATATCAACTGAAAATATCGGTCGCCTTCATGTCCAAAAAAAAAATCCAGTTATAGAGATCGATGTGAAAATGATACGTGAACACAAAACGTTATATATGTAACTCTTGCGAAATAAACATATAACAGTAGATATATCGGTATGACACAGTTTTACTTGTTGGTATTTGTATAAAGTATTGTAATGTATTTGCTTAAAATGCAAACACACTCTTTAACAAACTACACTGTTTAAAAATGTTGGGTAAATTATCATTAAGTGTAATTATTGTATAATTAGAAGCATTATTTATTAAATAGTATATACATTATTTATTATCCAAAAGTGTATACAATCTATAGGCCTAAATGTATTCTAGATAACTTGATGTTTACTACAAATGTTAGCTGTACACAAATATAGTTGAGGTTGTGGCGCAATAAAAGTTAAACAAAAAATAACTTTTTTATATTCCATAAATATCTAAATTTCAAACAAGTAGAGCAGTCATTATACTTAACAAGGTTTTGTTACAATATAAATGTAAAGTCGATCTTTTAATACTCCTATAATATTCGTATTTATTTTATAATTTATAGATTGAGGAAAGATAACTGCAGGAGTTTTTTTAAATGAATAAATGTCTTAGAGCTGACAAATGTCTGGCAAGCAGATATGTCCATTCCAATATAGATTTCATTCAAACTTATTTTAATATCTCAAAGTCTCCTAATGATTTAAAATAGCTTTCCTAATTAGGACGTAATCGTGTGCATAATTATTCATACAGCGAAACATGTATGTGTAGTATTACTTGTTTATTTTGTATATCTTTATTAAATTATCTTAATTTACAAAAATAGTAAAAAAGTTAAAGCTTTCAGCGCATTTTCCTTATTATTTAAATATTTAAAACAATATTATTTGCGGAAATTATTTTGGGCATTTGCTTTGCTTTCAATACGTAAACATGTAAATAGCTTCATAATCTATTTATTGCTCGCAACTAAATATTAAAGTTATTTCATGGATGTAAGTTTTCATTTGTAACTTGCTCATAACTCAATATAGGCTAAACTTGACTTTCTTTGTATTTTTGACCTTGAACATGTAATGATGGTTTGCAATGAGTGAAAACCGACTAATACTGTTTGTCCCGAAACATATATTGAGTCTTGTCTGAGCATATTTTGCTTCTGAGACTATTAATTTAAATGTTTGCGATATCCAGTTTATAGTTAGTGTTTGATGACAACTCGAGTTTCGTAGATAAATGTGTACAGATTTGTTTTTTTAAATATCTTTTGTAATACATTTAATTTGAAGATATAGTTTAATTCCAAATACACGTTGTTGTAAACATCATGTTGTAAGTCCTTTTTCATTTTCTTAGGAGTGCGATACTTTTTATTAAATATTATGAAGTTTTTATAATTTATCATCATGACTATATTATGATATAATAAGAAATTACATAATTTTAAAGTTTTTCCAAACAAATCTTATAATTTAGTGCCTGATATAATGAATGGCCTACATATAGAACCTGCATTATAATGAGCCAACGCATCAAGACTGTCAACATCCAGGCTAGCGAAAGTGTAAATTGATATGACCTTCAAGTATCTCTCATGTATATATCAATGAAAGAGACAAGCGTGATAGACACTATTAATTTAGGAAGATGAATATATTTCTTATTCATTTGTTATTTACACTCATAGGCGAACTGTAACTAATAAATTAGGTAGTAACCATGGTGATTTAGTAAATTATGTTTCATCATTGCTTTTTGTATAATTCATCATTTTTGTAGTTTCCCGATTCGTTTAAAAATGTACTTAATTATTTGAAAAATTGTTGAAATAATTTTAAACCAGTGTTTTTTTTGATTTTTTGATTTCAGTATTATTTTTGTATTGATTATTTCTTTGATTATTCATTCATTATTTTATGTCATTTTAATATATTTACTTGTGTAGCCTATATTATGCCTTGATAACGATAATTTGTTGTCGAAAATTCGATTCTCAATAAAAATCAGTTTTCTGCATATATTTCGGATATTTTTATTTCTCCACGTAGCAGTATTATGGGTTTTAATTTGTATATATATATAAGTGTACGTCTATTAATCCATTGTTTATTTTTTTAATACACAATATACAACTGTTATAAACCTATTTTGAGTGGAATATACTGGTTGCTCCATTTCGTGCCAATTTGGTCTACATATTGGATCTGTAGCTTCGATCTATAAAACTGATACATATTTTTCGTAAATATATACACGACGGTCAATAGCAACTTTGAGGAGGTATATTTGTCTAAGAATTGTTTTTAGTTATCGCGTTAATTGCAAAATAAATGATGATATATATATCTGTTGAATTCACATGTATAATATATAGAAAGTGGTAAAGCAAGTATATATACATATACAGTATTACTAGAATCAAAAAGTTTATTCTCGAAATTTCAACAAGAAGTTTGATGTGTGTATTGGTGCTATATATAACAATTACAATTTAAAAAAATACTTCAATAGCGATATTTCCAGTTATGGATTATTTTTTACCCAATTTTTCTAGACAATATTATATAACAGAAGATACAAGTATATACAATGTATACCAAAGAACCGAAAGTACCCAATGTATCCAATGTATCCAAAGTACATAATGTTAAGCATGTTTGACGTCTCAAACTATTCACTAATTATGATATAGCTTATAATGTAAATTATGATCTAACTTATGATGTAACTTATGATATAACTTATGATGTAACTTATGGTTTAACTTATTATGTAACTTATGATGTAACTTATTATGTAACTGTTATATGATCTAACTTATGATATCAATTATGATGTTGTGTTACATTAAATAATATAACATCAAAAGCATATTATGCATAATTGGTGATATGAACGCGTGACCAACCTTTTCAGACAATAACTATTAAATATAAGTTTTTTCCATAATACTATTAAAACGAACAATGATATTCATTGTATACAATTTGCACAAATATGTCAATTTATTTTTTAGAAATGATTAAATGTGTTGATCATCAGTGGCACTACTTACAACACGTAATGAACAGTAGTAACAGCACATTCTAATAACGGATTAGTTTTTATTTGGTAACTTTTGATTATAGTTAATCAATATCAAATCATCACTCTCTATAGGGCATTAAATATGCGGACAACACATACGTTTTCATTAAAATCCACTTATTTTTGGAAACGATGTACTGGAAACGATGTTCTGGAAACGATGTTATGTGACATACATCAACAACTCACACACATTTATTAAACTTAATCAGATCATTACTTGATTGTGCATTACCTTTATTTCTCTCAATTTCTCTCAAGACGATTGAATCAACGTTAACAAGCTTATTGATAAAATTAATAAACATTACATTTCACGATATGATTAATTATCGCGGCACCCATGACCAAATTTGTAAATTAATAAAATAAACAATACTTTAATACATACACTTAACGTTTTCACATATTAGGCTGAATCAATTTTTTTTATTCCACGAAAACTTCTACGCATATATATAATATATATATATTATTTGTATACACTCTAGTTATATTAACATAACTATATTAATTATAATATTATATTATTATTAATAATAATATAAACACTATAGTGTTTGAATAAAACACAAGTTTTTATTAAAAAGTTACATTCTGCAAATATCATATCATAATAATACAATAATATTTAACAATACTCACTGTATTACATAACAAAGTATAACTCACTTATTATCGAGAGTGAGAACATTATTCAATAGAACTGTGAATTGTTAAACATAATTGTTAAACAACATAGAAGTCGTTTCTATGTCGGAACGTGTTATCTTGCAACATTTGATATATACTTTAATAATGCGTATTAATTACTGTTGTCTACTGAAGCATAACACATTACACTGCAATTTAACTTACTTTAGATATCTGTAAATACATTATATTAATGTTTATTACCGGATGTTTGGAACGCACTCAGAATTGTTTATACAGCGACAAATCTGTCAAATTGATAGACGTTCACTGATTCGTTTTAAGAATTCTGTCAATATAACAAGTCTTTTCTGATTGGATAGAAGCAATACGCACCCTTCCTACTATAAAATTAATATTAATAGGAAATTGCAAAATCGATTAGGGAACCCTAAATTCGGAATCCCCGCCCCCGATTTAGTCGGAAACGTCTTGACCTAGTTAAAATCGACCAATAGGAACACGAGCTGGCCAAGGTCACGGAGAGGGGGGTGAAGGGTGAGTCATAAACAAATTTGTTTAGGGAAGGGGTCATA
>JAUZND010000018.1:0-14459 GCA_034780555.1 Coelogynopora nodosa | reverse complement strand
TTTGCACTTTACATTCATCACAATCATTGTGTAGGATGGTAAGTGCCTCATCAACCACAGCTCGAATTTGCGCGAAAAAATCAATTGGCTGAATTGGTGGATTCACCGGCTCAAAACGAATGTACCTTGCTACATCATTGAATAAACCTGCCGCCTGGAATCGGTGCACGACATCGTCTCTGTATTCCATTATTCTCGGTATTGAGTAAGGGTAGCAGTTAGCGCGATGAGTCTTGAGCTCTCTGATTGTAGAAAATCTTGAGTCACACTGTCCACATATAAATTGTTCATCACCATCTGTTACCCCTGTCGTTGGTTGTTTATAGGCAGTCTTCTTTCCACCATCCGCTAATATACCTCTTGACGTGGAAGGGAGAGAGGGTGCGGGCTGCTGCTGCTGCTGCTCAAGTCTTGCATGTATATCTTCATCAATGTCCTCATCGTCTGATATAATTATAACTGGCGCTGGTGATGGTGGCTCTAACATAGCTCTCGAGGAAGAAGTGGTGGGCACCTGCGAGTCGATGACACGTGAAGGTGGGTGACTGGGTGTTAGGTTACTGCTGCTGTTAATCGATGATTGTATGAACAATTGAGAAAACAAGTCCGGTGATTGTTGTGAGGATAAATTAAGTACATCATTAGTAGTATTAGAAGGAGGAGATAAAAAAGTTTGCTGGGCACACTGGGATATGCGATCTCTCTCCAACCTAGCTCGCTGCACTATAGTGTCATGAAACGATGTTGAGGGCTGTGACGTTGTTTGAAATTGTTGTAATAGGTGTGCACAGAAAGATCCATTGAACATGGGATTAGTAGTAGTAGGTGGTACATAAGGCTGTAGGCGAGGGGTATTGGTGTGAGGTGAATACTGATAAAAGTCAGGATGGTGGTGAGGCGTAGATGTTACAGCTTGTGAGAAGGGTAGCCAACCTGATGGTACTTGTGACGATGGTGATGGCGACGGTGGGAAGAACACTTGCGCGTTTTGAGAAAGTCGTTCATCTCGATTAAAACGTGGATCGGTGGGAGGAAATGAAAGCCAACCTGTCGGCAGTTGTGGTGACGGCGATGGTGATGTTGCATTCTGCGGTATAACATTATCCACTATTAGGTGATAACCGCCATTGCGATACACATACTTGGGGCGCATTGCCAACTAATACAAAATAAGACTAGACGAGAGAGCACATTACCTTGCCACCGACTAACGAAAAAGTGAGCTCCGAGCGCTGTGCAACCCCCTTTATACAGTGAAAAGCGTGTCAAATTGATAGGCGTTCACTGATTCGTTTTAAGAATTCTGTCAAGTTAGCAAGTCTCTTTTGATTGGATAAAAGCAATGCGCACCTCATTATAAAATTAAAAAGCAATAGGGAATTCTTAATCGATTGGGGAACCTCAAATTCGGAATCCCCGCCCCCGATTTAGTCAGAAACGACATTGACCTAGTTGAAATCGGCCAATAGGAATACGAGTTTGTCAAGGTCATTCAGTAGTTTCGGTTTCAGGGGTGGGGGGGACTCATTTCTATTTTTAGATTTAGCTTCGGTTTCGGGAGGGGGGTGACAAAAAAAAGTTTCGGTTTCGGTGAGGGTGGTTTCGGTTTCGATTTAGAAGAACTCCTTCCTTACTACTCGTGTGTTTATCGTTCAACCGCGATTTTACTTGCGCCAGCTTATTACCTAAACAGCTTAATTATTTCCTTAAATTATTAAATTACTTGTGGTACACACTATGGATTGAATAATAAATTGTGTTAAAAAACCGAGGTTTGCTAGCTTTTTCGTAGCCTATAATATAATGTAAATTTGATTAAATAATCTATAATAAGTTAAAAACTGATATAGGTACCATCAATAATGTTCTTCATAAAATTTAGACAAGATTTGTATTTGATATTTATGTATTTATATAAACATAGAAGGCATACGCCCCACCTAGGATACTGCTAAATAAATTTAAAATAAAACCGGACTTTCTACTATCTACTATGTATTTTTTTAAATTTTTATATATTTTCAAAGTTGTTAAATTATATTTGCCTGTTTTCCAGATAGTTTTTACTGAACAAAAGAATGAATTTTATTAAATGCTTGCTCTCAGCAAAAGATCAAGATAGCTATACTGCTATACATTTTAATTCAAACTAACCATGTAACCGAGAGTTTTTGTAAGTTCATTTAAACAAATTATCTTGAGCTTCTTCTTTGAAGAAAAAAGTATATTATTCATATTGACTTGAGTAAACTTATTTGAGCAAAAGCAATTGTTTACTATATTGATACGACATAATAAACTTACCCAGATATAGTCATTAGAGCTATAGTAAGTATATATCTAGTTATATTATCATATTACACTATTTATACATCAAATAAAATACTTAATAAGTTACAGTAAAATACAAGTAGAACAATAAAGGGATAAATGTTATACAAAAAACTAGTTATTATATATAACGATATTAAATGTAGTAAAAAAAGAATTCTACTAAACTGCATAATTCAATAAAACGGACACAAAAAATAAATAAAGAAAATATATGCAAAATATGCCAAATAGTAGAAAATACATCCATTGCAAACTAATAAATATACAGACATTGTATTCTTTACATAATTGAACTACTATGCATAATAATATAATATAAAATAAGGACATGTAGTATAGACCAATGCATTATAGTTTTGACGTAAATGACTTACACATAATTTGTAAATAGTACAGCAAACCGTATCTACTTAGAAATGTACATAAGGCTACAAGAATAATAAGTGATATTCGTTATCTATATAAATAACGTATTTTCCAACTTCAAGACATATTGTTTAACAACAAAAATATCTCATTTACTAGAAGTGTGTTAATATTCACTTAACATTGTTGAAATCCAGAATTTCTAAATTCATTTATATCAACACAGGAAGTGTACTGATATAACATTATAACTAACTTTTACTTAAAGATCGAGTAACAATGATACTAGGGTGTCATCAGGGTTGAACTTTAAAATTGAACTTTCATCTCAACATGACGCTTTACACTTTTGTATTCAGGTTTAAGGTGCGGTGCAATCGAATTAAACATTCACATTTCAAGCGGATGACCTTGAAAAAGCTACTAATTCCTTCAAGCAGGTCTTCTCAGTGGAAATTAATGTGTTACATTTTACGAAAACACATGGTAAAATAAACAATAAATTTTTCAGCTAAATTCAAAACACAGCACATGCAACTTAACAGTGACGCTTTTGGTCTTTATGAATTATAAACAACGGTTTCTTCTTAAGTGGTACAGTAAGGCATTCTGGTTAAAATTAGAATCTGCACAATGTTAGTAAATTTTAAATATATTAATGCAATATAGGATATACTAAGTGAATTCTTGTGAATTTAAGTTTTATAAAATATAGGTACCATACGTGAAAAACCATTCCGTGAAAAGCTATGGAGCAGGGGGTGAAATTGACCCCACACTGTTCCAATTGGTACCGCTTTTTGAAAAGGTAACCAATCTTTATGCCATTTCCGAAGCTGCCTAGTTCATTTATGTCATGGTTTTGTATAAAAAATATATATATTTTATACAAATTACTCATCCAAAAATTGGTTAGGATATAATTTCTTTTCAGAAAATGCCTTGTATAAAAAACAACTTTTACTTAAATTAAGTAAATTTAATCAATAAGAGATAATTAGTTTATATATAAAAATAATACTATTTATTTCATTAGATCTTGATATAATAAAATTTAATCGGTTCTGATCAGATCATAGATCAGGAACACGTTTTTCGGAATAGGACATTATACTCAACCAAATTTTGTTTAAATTAGGAATTTTAGTTATTAAATGACAAGTAATAAGTAAATATACAAATCACAAAACAGATTTAAAATTATGTATATGCAACGTATATGCTATGTATATTATATGCTACCTCATATTCAAACACATATTCTGAAAAAAATGTCTCTGATCTGATGTGATCCGAATTTGTAAGATCAAATATGTTACCGAAATATAAAATCTCGTGCATGAATTGCATAGTACTCTTTCAGTAAAAATAGATTATATAAACAAAATAGGTGACGCATAATAAAGTTCTCTTAGTAAAACATGATTTTGGTTTCAACTAAAATGACCAAATATACGATCCATATGAGCCATATGAACTACCATTAACTACTAGACAGTCACTGAATATTCGATAAAGATCGGATAAATATTGTGGGAGTGAGACGCACAAATTTGAAAAGTGTTAAAAGGTCAAATTAATACAAATTTGAATGAAACCTCTCCGTGATAGTTTTGAGATTACATTCATTCTGAGATATATCAACAAATAATAGAGATATTGAAATCACATATACGGCTATATAATATCGATAAAGCGTCTACTTCACAGATCCAGATTAAAAAATCAGAGTTTGGTCAGAAATGTAATATTATAGAATCAAATGGTGTAACAGTGCTAATACATTCAATACATGGTATATATAAATTCTCCTCTGGTACAGATGAGTATCGATCCACTATTCAGATGATCAGCATGGATCTGGTTTAGTGAACTACAAATCACCAGGTGAGAAGACAGAACACGGTGGAGAATCCAATTAGATCGGAGTTTGAGATCTGACCAGACATGGGAACAAATTTGGAGCAGCGAATGGAGATCTCCCCTCCTGTGAAGCAGCCAACCAGGGGTACTCCGGGGAAAACGGACTGTGAGAGAGAGATAGAGAGAGAGAGAGAGAGAGAGAGAGAGAGAGAGAGAGAAAATTCTTTTTATGGTCATCAATTTTAATTTACGCAATTCACCTTTTCAATTCACGCGCAACCCTGGACTTTTTTTACATTTTGGGAGATCCATGGGGCAGATCCATAGTTGATTCATTTACTTTTAATAGATCAAAAAAGTTGGAAGAGTATATTTCTATTTTAAAATTAAGAATAAATAACAAAAAGGACTAATCAAATAAATAGTAGGCCTACACTATGTAAATGAAAAAGAAAATATGTCTTCCATTTAGATTTTAGCCATTTTATATAGTTTAGGAAATTCACTCTTCAGGTAGCCAACATTTCTAATTTTTGTCTACTTTTTTCTTTTTGAAATATATCAAATTTCTAAATTATTTGACCACGAAATAATTATGGTTTAGAAAGTTGCATAAATAAATAGACCAAGAGCTTTCAAATATTAAGGCTTCATAGTTTTAGTGGTATAGATGGGTGGAGGGGGTCCAAAGAACTATTACCTTATACCATTGTCTAAATAATAAAAAATTGGAATAAAAATTTTGCACATAAATTGTCTATTATAGTTAGAAATTAACAGGGAAGATTTATTTAATTGAAATACCAAGTAAGCATTGTCCATAAAATAAGATAATATCTTATAGGTAGGTATTATTAACTATATATACAAATACTATGCAACTGTATAATTCAGTAAATACCGAGTACTGCTCCTTATATACGTACTGCTGCATATAATACGATATGCTAATGATCCAGTTATCACCATTTATTTACTATAATATACATTCAGTTCAGTTCAAAAAATGTTTTATTGAATAGTTGGTTGGTGTCCAATTAAAATACATATTAACATTTATTTAAAAAAAGCACACAATAAATTTTGTAACTCTCCAATCTATTAACAAATTTACGAATCGGTTACAGAGTAATTCAATGCGTTTTAATACATCAAATCCAGTTTAGTGATGGCACTTATGATCGCACTTTCATTTATAAATTGATATTTTTATCAAATGAAAAAATGTATAAGTACCGCAAAACATAAGTGCGGACACTGCATTGCTTTTTAACAGGTTAGATATGAAGAATCACTGACAATCATCAGAATCATACTTTAAATTATCTCTATTTTAAAATTATATAACGATTTGTCTTTTCCAATTCTAAAACTATAATGACGGATGCGAGCTTTGTCAACTGCTTTATATTTACGAAAAAGATTAAATATTAAAAATGAGTTAGATACTGTAAATGATATAATATTTTTATACGTTTAAAAAAACAAAAAAATAATACAAAATTAGGTACACTTATATGCACAAAATTAACTCTTTAAATATATATATAAAAAATATGTATCTTCTTTTTCAGGCAATATATTATCAAAATCAAATGTTTTTACAATTTTTTAATGAAATTGTTTGATCACCATTATGTATATTCATTTTGATAAATACGCAAATCGAGTTGAATAAATAAAAATAGTGGCATGGCTTCTATCTGATTTATGTCACGAATTATAAAAAGTAATAAATATTTTGATTATGAAATCCTTTTGTATAAGACTTTAAAGGATTCGTTAGAGGCGAGGCTCTTATGGGACATTGGAGATATAATTATATAGATAAAGAAAATATACACTGGTTTAAGTAAATATAATATTAGGTATTAATTTTAACATTTATTTCAGGTGAATTAATTTTTATGTAAAATAAATAAGATTATTTATGTACAATAAGCTGCTTGTTATATTTAAGCTTAATGAAGCATGATATGTTTAACCGGTTAATTATGCTCCAAATCAAGATTTAAATTTTAAATCTAAAAATATTTATTAAAATAGTTAAAAAAATATAAAACTATAAGAAATATTCGATGGGCTCTTATACACATTTTTTATGTATTAAGATATATAAATAATCATTTCAATAAGATTTTAATATTGGAACAAAATTCAGTAACGAATTTCCCCAAAATAAGCTGGTCTATATAGTACAGGGTGAAATGATTTTATTCATAACTAATTATTCAGCGTACAGTAATTGTTAGAGCAAACAATATTAACTATACTCCACTTATACTCCAGTAATAAAACATAATATTATAGTTGCTTAATTTTCCATACAACAGAATAGAATTCTAAATAGATAACAAACCAGAGGAAACAATTACATAATTTATGCTAATATGCTTTTTATATAGAATTGTTAATTATTTTATTATGGCTGACAATGGCGCCACTATAGGTATACGCGCACATGCACTGCGTGCATATGGTAAATTTATTAAACTTACGCCTATTAAATATCGACTTTTTGTCTTGTGTGCGCTTAATAAATGATACACTGGCGGCACTATTGATAGAAATATTCGTCATACTTTTAAACTTACTCAGTCATATTTATAGGCTTGTAAATTATGATAAATTATATAAATTATAAATGGATTTGTTAAAACGTATTTCATAAACCAGTTTAATTAGAGGACTCGATTGTATTTTTTCTAAACATATTCCGTTTGGTAGCCTTAATAAAAATAATGAAAAATAACAAAAACAATCATATCTATCGTTTTAAATAATTAACGCTTAACAATATGAATAGCGGTGGACGAATTTGGTAATAATAATAAGCATGTAGTTAAAGGACATTAAAATTGTATAGTTTATCAAAAATTTCAATTTTTGAATATTTTAAACAATTATAAAGCAGATATTAATTTAGCTGATTAAACTGAACATCAAAAAATTAAACAAAAATATAGCAATAATGTGAATAGTTGTACAGGGTGGAAGCTGATGCACAGCAAATGCATCGGGTTAATTCCACGCAAGAGTAGAATTTGATAAAATTAATATATATATATGGAGGAGAATAATTTGTATATTTAGAATTCATCAATTTGTGCCAGTTACATCTGTTCAGTTTTTTTAATAATTATTAAATAACGAAGGCAATTTAATTAATATTTTTATACTATAAATAAAATATAAGCTACTGTAGATTATTATCATTATTTTTAGAAAACCCGTGACATTATTTGGAAAATTTATGACAGAAATTGTCAACATGTTACGTCCGTTATTATCTGGATTTAGTCCTTGGTGTATGTTCTACATGTTTCGAAGACAATAAATTATATCAATCGAAAATATATATATATATACTAAACACATATTAAGTTACTATCATCTGTATAATCTCGAGATCTTCACCTATAAATAAATGATTTTTTTAAATATCAGTAAAGCAGAGAAATATAATAATAGAAGCATAAATAATATAATTAAAAATAGGCTCGATACAATTTTTTAGTTTATAATGTTTTTCTTAGTGATAACTGATATTAAAAATAATATTTAAAAAAAAATAAGCACATTCTGAATTTGTAACGAGATTCAAACATTCAAAAAACATGCCAATTCTTATTCGAATATCGATAAATTATGCACTTTAAAATAAACATGCAAATTTGAAAATAACTAAATAACATTTATAATCTATGTTTTTTAGGCGACGGTTAGCCACACGGCACACTGTGTTGATGACAATTAAGTTTAGCCACACTATATTAACAAAAAGACCTTAAACACATTACGGTAGAATTTTTAATAATTATAATATTAATTTATTTTATTTTAGTTTATCGCGTACCGTAATGTGTTTTATGCCGTTTTCGTTAATACCGTGTGGCCAAACTTAAATGTTATCAACACGGTGTGCCGTGTTGCTAACCACTTCGTTTTTATGTTAAAATTCCATTAACATGCATACGACAAAAATAAACATTTCGTTTACAATAAGAAAAAAATATTAATCTTCAATCAATTACATGATGTCTGATTAAACAGAAGTGATTGAGTTTCATATAATTATTTCACCAGATCTCTCAGGTCATTTATGGCATAGTTTTAAGGAAATTGATTTTTTTATAAAACATCTGTGCGTGTGTCGCTGACGTAACATGAACCCCTTAGTATTAGCCTTTCTTTACTCTATAATACAATAAGTTTCCTTAATTAAAATTAAATATACAAATTCATGTATAGTTCATATATAATAGCTAAAATATATATATATAGTTTCATTATACTACTTACAGTAGTATGAAATAAAACATATTGAAAAATACAGAGGAACTTAGTGCAATTTTAAATTAAATAATTCGCTACAGTTATTTAATTAGACATATCACAGTATAATTGAATATAGTTACATTTAATAAAATATTAAAAAATTATGATATATAGAAAATTTGATTTATTGTTTCAAAGGTGTGCCCCTCAACATTTTAATATGTCACAAATGATATCAAGAGAAGATTTTAATTTATTTTTCATCTAAAATTTTATATTCAAAACGTTCAAAATGTACTCCTATTGTATAATGTTCAATAAATAAAAACAATTAATTTGCATTACTTGTGATCATCAATTTGTGCAGTAATTAATCATGAAAAATCAAAATACAATGTTACTGAAATTATGAAATATTAATATTCAACAGTCATAAAATGATAAAATGACTTATATTATGTGTGTAACATTGATGGACAATTATACAGATAGAACCACACAACAGCTCTAATTACATTTAAAAGAAAGTTAAAGTAAATGCCCGTGTATAAGCTGCATCTGCGAACTCAAAATGTTGTTTCAAAAGTAAGCGTGCGGCTTATACACGCAACCTAAAAGTCATACCCGTAAATTTCTATGTTAAGTTTCAAATTTAGGAACCTGTGACATGTGAATCAAGATAGTATGTAGGTATAGTTTATTGAAATTCAAGGCCGTTATGTGCATTTATTATTAGACTAATACAATATCATACTGCTGTTAAATACCTAATAAAGTAGGTAGACAAAACATGACATTAATATATAGTTTACTGAAAGGTCGTTGTCATCATGCATGATCCCTTTCTTCATCAAGTTTCGTTTTGTCAGCCAGATAAAAATTAAAATCGATATCTTTACACACGCTCCTTATTAGATGAAAAGCAGAAATAAAACCGTAACGTTTTTGGGGTTCGACTTATACACGGGTATCACAGAACTCACGGAACTCATTCAATGACGTCAGAAGTATCTATTGTTAAATATACACTTCTGTATGTTTATAAGTATACATATAATATAACCCTCCCCACCTGGAAAATGCTTGCTTCCAGCCCATCCGTGTCATGCATGTTGAAGCCGCGCATGTAGCAGGTGAAAGCGAGGGCACAGCAGCGACCGGCGACCACACGGGAGCCCGCCTCGGTCTTCATCCGCTGCAGCTCCTGTTCCAGGTCGGCGGGGGCTACCATCGCCGAGGTGAAGGTGCAGTGGAAGATGCGCAGTTGAATCCCGTGCACGGCCAGCGAGAGGCATCGTCGGCTGTCGGTTGGTTGGGTCGGAGAAAACAGCAATTAGGTCTAAGTTGCGGGATACAGGCCGTCTCGCTTGCGTTTTTAAGTATAGAAATAACCTACAAGAACCATTTTTATTCAAGATACTGACTGTAATGATCGCTTGAACAAGTATGCTGTATTTTAAAGACGGTAATTCCTATTCATACTTTACATCCTTATCAAGAAAAAACAGAGGGAGACAGAGGATAACTTACGGCTGAAACGATTTTTCGGCTGCATTGAAGAGATGTGAGCAGTACGCCACTCCACCGATGTAGAGGATATCATCGAGGTCTGTGGAGGAAGTCCTGTTTGCGGAGAGGTTGATGGACTGTCGACAGGCTGGCGTCCGTTTACCAGTCCGAGGATAGGGGCTCTGTCCAGATGGATGGGTGGATTAATACGAATGGGATATTTATTCATGGGAATTGAGGACATTAATGATAGATTGAAAGGACGGGAATGCGCTTAGCAGCCATGGGGGAAATAATTAATGTCCGGATATCACATACACTACAGTTATTAGTATACTTATAAATCAATATAAATTCAATGTTGCCGATGCCTATATAAAATAATGGTTTACCTCATTCTTTTAATCTGAAAGATTCAATTTTGCAGGGCTTTGTTTAATTAATTGATTACAAATATAATTAGGAGTAATGTTAATGAAAATATTTAATGGGATTAATGCGCGTTTTAAAATAATATTCATTGCAAATATTAGATGAATTAGCTAGACAATTTTTACTAGTATGATAAATTGAATTATACAAGTAAAAATAATAATTATTGTATATAAATGAGACTTCGATCAGCCATTCATATTATTGTTTCAGAGAATAATATTTCAGAAAGTATTGGTAATATTAATTTTAATTAACAAACACTTAATACAATTTGTAATCAATTACCTTAATACAATAAGGCCTAACAAAATTGAATCTCTATTGAAATTGAAAACGGTAAGATAGGTTTAAACTTACAAAGGACCAGCAAAACTGAAAATTTATATTTTTCATAAAAATTGAACAGTTAAAAACTTGATAAGTACTAAACAATGTAAAAAGTGAAATAAACCTCAATATTACATATAACAGAGTGGCTCTGGTTTAAGGACAATGTTATCAATGATATCGCCGGCATTTAGCCGAAGGGGCGTAAGTGAAAAATTTAAGTGAAAATTTAAATATTCACAGATTATACTAACCAAACTGATAAAAAAAATTGTAGTTACGTTTCTATTATGTTGAAATAATAATGTTGAAGGTGAACTTTCATGAACTGAAACTGTTTCTGTATCGTTTATGGAGTTAATAAAGATGGGTGATTGATTAAAAATCTTGAAGATTACGTCCGTTTATATAATTTAATGTTTTAAAGATTACAATTCAGGGAAATGTATACATAATATCACATATCAAAGGTATCACATAATAGTATTGGTATCGGTCGGATATTCCGATATTTCATACAGAAATTGAAGCCAACATATTTAAAATGTTATCCCTATTTTTAGTTTCAAAATCTTGGCAACATCGATTCATATATCAATCATCTCTTAATTTATTGAAAAAACTTCACTCAAACAAAAAGTATAAAAGAATGAAAAAAATTCACAAATGGATTTTTTATTATTATACTTACTTGAGACAGTTTGCAAAACATAATATGTTTATTGCATATATTATGATCGGATGGACAATATTTTTATTTATACAATATGTTTAACAAGCTAAACCAAATTAATTAAACCAACTTAAATCAAATAAGCGATACTTTTTCTAGATTCTTTTTAAACTTTAAAAATATTTCCTATCAGTCTGAAAGTTATAATTATAAAATTTCTTAATAGTTATTTATATTGTAAAAATAACATCTTGAACAGTTGTTTGGCATACCTAATATTAGTTAATTTTTAATGCACATATAGGGTTATAATTTCTCAGTTAACAGAAAATTGTCTATTTTAGGAAATATATTAAAATCTATATTATAAATCAAGTTTACTTTTATAATTAAAATAAATAAATTTTATACAATAAATTTATTCAGTAAAATGGTAACATTGTTTGTTTTTTATATTTAAGTTTAGGCATGTTTTAAACTTTTTTATAAGACTAATAGAAAACTTCAAAAATTTATTTAAAAAGTTTTTTTAAATTATAAGTTAAAAATATGAATTTTTCTTATTTATCCCGGCTGTTAATAATTTTTTTTAAAGATTTAAATAATCTAAAAATACGTCTTATTTTTAAAGTTTTCGTTGTGTTAAAATTCAATACAAAGTTTGGTTAGTTCGTTTAAAATTCTGCATCAAAAACTTTAATAGCTTTCGTTGGTAAAAAAAATAGGATTAGCTCAGTTTGACTAGTTAGTTCGTTAAAAACATTCTATCAAAATATTTTTTATCCATCCAGACGATTTGAACTATTTAAAATGATAATTAAAAACAATTATACAAACTATGTATTATATACGTAATAAATTAATGAATTAATTATGAATATTAAAAATTACAAAGAAATATAGTAACACGATTAACCAAGATACAAATAGTGTATGGGAAGCCGATATTTTGTTAATAAAAAATTATTTGATGCATGCCAAAGAATTTTATGAAACACATTACTACTTTTAAAGAGTTTCAGAGGAAGAGATAATTTAGAGAGGCAATTTAGATATCAAAACAACATAACATTAAACTGCGCCGATATAATATAGCAACTAATGAGCAACTAGGTGTCAAAATATCAAAATGGTGTAAATTAGAGCCCAACATCATGTGAAGGGGGCAGGCAGGTCTGTGTGGTACCTGGAGTACAATAATGAGTCGGGTATGATCTGGCGGGGAAGTGTGCTCCGGCTCGATCAGAGTCACCCCCAGACCCGGTAACCTTGGCAATACCAGACAGCTTGTGACTGGGGTGAAGTTAGGCGTTTCGTGGGCGCTGGGAATCATCTGATACTCACAGCAGATGCCGGTCCCTGCATGGGTGCCTTGATTGCGGGGGAAGGGAAAGGGAGGGGAAGGTGTTTAGAAGAGTTATAGTACGGCGGTTCTTAGGTTCTTAGTGAACAACAATGGGCACTATTACACTAACGAGTATTGAAACTGAAAGAATTAATTTTTTTATGTGAAAAACGGGATCGATTATCAAAAGGTATTAATAAATTTCAATTAAAAATAAAAAGTATACATCAATATATTCAAATTGAAGTCTCCGCAATATCAGTTTAGTTGAATTAAACTTTACGGGTTAAATCAGCATTAATTGTTTTTAAAAAAGCGTGTGAAAAACTAATTAACTATTTTGCAAAGTTACAGAATGACTATCTTGATTAGAAAAAACAGTGCGGGGTGGATGAGGTGTTTGGAGAGTTAAAGCTGAACTGTTATTGTTAGTAAAATGTTGTACTAAATTAATTCTAATAATAACAGAAAATTGTATTTGAGTTTATAATATTTCAAACCGTGTTATATCATTGAAACACTAAATTAGTTATTTTTACATAAATATCGTCGCACACAGACTCAATCCACTCTTATGCAGAACTCTCTCCTTAAGTTTCATAAAACAATTATCATATACTCCAAAGAAAGTGCAAAACAAAATCAGCTAGCCTATATATAGACCTATTCATGTGAAATATGGTACTCAAAATATAGATGTTTCATTAATAGCGTATAAAATATGAAACAATTTGAAACTTATAAAATTTTAGTATCAACTTCAAATTTGCGGGAAAAGTATATGTATAACTCAAACAGGTAATAAATTATTTCAAAATTCTCCGTTATAGGTCAGAGTTTTTTGAACCTTTGAATGTTTCATAGAGCCGTACACCACACCTAAAAATCCGTCAAGGGTTAAGTAAAAAAGACACAAAAATATGCACTGTAATTATTGCCGGACAACCTACCAATGACACCGTCACTGCTGATGAAGCTTATTATGATGGTGTCACTCTTGATGATGTCAGCCATAACTGCGCTCAACTCGTCTGTGAGAATCGTGCCCTTGTTAAGGGAGGCACTGAACAGGAAGATTGCCGAGGGCGCTGAACACGCCACATCGTCCTGGATAAGCAGGGGTTATGAGGAGGGAGGTAAACTGTTTGGGAGTTGTGGTCTGCTGGGGGATATAAAATATTGGGGGTTTGTGGGGGGAAATGAACTGCTGGTGGATTGTGGAGGGATATGAACAGCTGGTGGATTATGGAGGGATATGAACAGCTGGTGGATTGTGGAGGGATATGAACAGCTGGTGGATTGTGGAGGGATATGAACTGCTGGTGGATT
>JAUZND010000017.1:3417-14460 GCA_034780555.1 Coelogynopora nodosa | reverse complement strand
AAGACGTCTATAAGCTACTAGAGGTGGATCTGGGAAAGCCGTGGAAAGTTCTTTTGTGTTACTATTGGTTATTATTTCAAAGTTGTTACGTAATATGTTTTGTAAATTTCTTATATATATATTAAAGATAGTTGTAGGTTTCCTGGAGCAGCATATTTTTCTATATTTTTCATACTTCCTTCTATTTTTAATATATATTAAATATATATATATTTAGTTATTATATATATGCGGATACATGGCACTGTATTTAAATTTGATTACATTTTTAATGCCCTTTGATACAGTTTTACATACCCTTTGACCTATATTCCAAGTTTTATGACTATAGTTCCACGAGAAATGACTACACCTAGGTAATAAGGAGGACGGAATCCGATCCCCGGTATAGTTGAAGCTCCAAACAGCCCGGTATGGATAATGTTAAATTATGATTTAATAAATGGAAGAAAAAAATGATGTCTATAACTTACATTATACTATCGGTAAAAATTAATATCAAGTAGAGATTTCTTGAAGATCTGAAATTTTATTTTTAATGAAATGTAGTTGATGAGGTACACTGTGAAAACACTTCGATAACAAGAAAATGTAAATTTTATTCTTTATAGATGTTTGTCAGCAGCAGGATCCGTTTAAAGATAGTTTAATTATCTGAAATTGACTAAATGAGGTGAATCGAGGTGTGGAGGAGCCCCATTTTCGGACAGTATTGGTGTTTTTAATTCAATTTTCACATTGCTGATGAAATTTAATAGCTGTAAGTTTCAAAACTTATTTTAGATATTTATGTGGGCATTATTTATTTTACACATCGTTGAACAAAAAATATGAGGCAAAATTGTACCTTGATTTTTATTGTTAAGTAAGGATTTTTTAATAACGATTTCTCAAATTTCAAATACTTAAACTATATGATGTAAAATCTGTATTTTCTAAAAGTTAAATGTCCAAAATCTAATACATATAAGAAACACCTAACAACAGTTAACATTGATGAAAGGCTTTCATTTGTATTAAAATAAAAATGTTGATCCAATATTTATTTGGCATATACGTTTACGTTTACGTACAATTATTTTCACATCTATTGTACTTTTAAAAATCAATTTATTCATTTTTTATGTTCATATACAAGCAGAAATTAATTATTCGAAAAAATGTTCACCAATTTATCTTAACCTTGGTTATATTATTAATTTAATTATTTAAAAGATTTCATATTTTATTACATGTAAACATTAAGGATCTCAGTGACCGATATACATCTGATGCAATATATAACCGCTATATCAGTAACCTTCATTTAGGATTAATTCGGATTGATATTTGTTTATTTTTTTTCTTTTCAGAGAAAATTGACGCCATGTTGATGGATTGCTCTTAAAATGATAATAACTGTTGAAAAATACCGTTTGCTATTAGAAACCCGGCCAAATTTTAAGTTAACAGAAATTACAACAGGTATATTTCGTGGGGGACATTTTGACAGGTTTTTTTTTGTCCGTTAGAATTTTTATTCTTATATCCAATAAGAATATGAAAGCTACTTCCATTCGTTATTTTTTTACGTCACCACATTATATTTTACAATTATTCCATTGATTCTAATAGCCTGTAGAATTCGTCGTGATAATGTACAGTATATAATATAATCTCACCTCAAGCTTTCCGATTTGGTAAGGGAACCAGGAAATCACCGGAACTCCCAGAGAAGAGGAGAGCTGAGTTATGAACTCGATACCCCGATCCATCGGCGGCCGGATGGCATTCCCCGTCACGAAGAAGGAGTTGGAGGCACTCACAGCACCACCCCCCTGCGCCGTCGTCGAAGACAACCGCCGCTCCACCTTACTGCACACCTTATCTTGTATCGCCTGGGGCCAGATGCTGCGGATGGACATGAAGTCGTTGTACAGCCCCAGAAGCGGCAGTTTCGAAGTGAAGTTGTGCTGCTCCGCTTCAATCACCTCCTGGAATTGTTTGTGGAGATTGTCCGACACGTAGAATGTCTGGAGATGGGCATTCCAGTGGGTGGCCGGCGGTGGCGGCGGTTGCTCGACCGTGTCGGGAGGAAGAGTGTCCGTAGGGCCAGCTGGAGACGGCAGGCCGTATGCGTGTGGGCCGCCGGAAAAGTGGAACAAAGTGATGAGTAGAAGAAAGAGGCGTTTTAACCTGGTGGAGGTCGATATCTCTGACGAGATAAGGGACATCTTTGACAGAGCTTGCCGATTGTTAGACAATCTGAAATTAAACAGGAGTTTCATAAATGAAAATGTAAAACAAGAGTTTATTTTCTTTATGATTCAAATAAAAAACGAGAACAGATAGAATAGATTGAACCCTTTTTTTAATCATTAGCTATCACTAAAAACAGACGTAAATATTTTCGAGAAAATATATTTTACATTGTATTGCATATTATCATGAAATTATAAATTATCTAATGGGATAATATAAAAACAAAATGGTAATATTTATCCCGATGGCGGAAACATTATTGCTCTATAAACATATAGTTGAAAACAAAGTACATTATTCACTACAAAGTACAACCAATATATATATATGTATATACGTATATATATAACGTGTGGTACAAATCGGTTGCATAATTAATTAATAAAATTGTCTCTCGAATTATCGGTAAAATGATTGAATTGCCACTTTATATGTTTCATCTGACTATCCATTATATCTTCGAGATTCGAGGTAGCGATTCGAGATTCTAGTAGTATATTGTCTATACATTTCTGTGTTTGATTGCCTTAGCTACAGAACACATACAAAATATAATATTGTGAGATTATATAAATCGATATGTTTAGTTTGAGAATAAATCTCTTATAAAGTTTAACGGGTTATATTAATGAACCATTTCATTATTTCGTACGAGAAATTGGTCTCCAAATTTAAAATTTTCAAAAGTATACTCAACAGTATTGTCAAAAGTGTGGTCAAAAGTATTGTGAAAAAATATTATCCAAAGATAAAATTAATTGAAATATACATGTGTTGTAATTTAAATTTTTCACAAATATGTGGACAATTTCCACTATAAAGACGATACTTATTACATAGCGCATAGTATACAATTAATAGTATAATATATGTAGGCCTACAACTAGAATATATTTTTAAACAAATAAATATCGTTAATGTTGATAATAATAATGAAAAACTTCAATAACTGAATAACTGTAAAGTATTAAATATTAAATATTTATAATAATTATTGCAAATACACACATTTTTAAAATAAAAATAAATTAATAATTTAAAACAAAATTTTAGTTTTAGCGATGGTTCTATAATGCAGTGAATGAAATTAAAAATTGTTTTAAAATTATTACAGTAATTTTATTTGCATGGATCAAAACCAGAAGTTTTAGTTTTCATAAAATTGTCTGAATACGTTAAAAAACGAATCCGTAAATATATATGTACATAAAACTTTTACACAAAATAGATTTAGAAAAATAATAAATTTTAAATTTTATAAATTAGAAAAATTGTGCTGCTGATTTTTTTCCTGATTAAAAGTTATATTTAATATTTTGACTTATTGTTGAGAATGCTTACAACTATAAGAAATAATAGATATATTTTGTTATATTGGTTTTTCCATTTCATATACTTATTCTAATATTCATACAATAGATTATTCAATTAGTTTAGGTTAAGTTAGCGGGTTGACCTTTATATGCTGTACATTTAAAATTGATGAGAATTTTTTACGGATTACAGGATTAAATTATTGAATTGCAACTGTAATTTTAGAAAAATACCTGAATGGTATACTAATAACCGAAAATATTGTAATAGAAAAACCAAACAGAATCATATATTATAGCTAACATTGTGTTTCTTTTGGGGGAGTATTGAACAACAGTTTTAGAAGCTTCTATAATTCTAAACGTTCTTGAACATTGTTGTGCAATCAAACCCATCCAATAAAGACAACATAAAACAGTAAAGAAAAAAAGGTGCACAAGCCGGAAATGTAATTATCCCACATGTTATCACAGATTTTGTAAGCTGCAATATCAGTTAACATGTTATTTGCAAATTATAATTCAGAAATGATGGTGCCATTGTTATTGAACAACCGATTATTATTCAATATAATATTATGCATGACGCGATGTAACAATTAGCGCTGTACATTCTAGACATGAACATGTACTGTATTTGTGAATCCTCATATAACTTCCCTTCAAACAGTCAAAAACACAAAGGAAAGCAGCAGTTGACAATTTTTATCTTCAAAACTGATGATCTCGTCAAACCTGTGCGAAATATTTTAATTTGTGAATATTGGAACTGCAATTCTTCTATATAGAGAAAAAAATGAATAAACACACAAAGCAAGCAGCACAAGTAAAACAATTAAACCAAACTAAGAAGGGTCCGTAAACAGAAATACCGCGGCACATATTGACCGAATCAATACGTCCAATGGTCTGCTCGAGCATCCCTCTGTGTATTGTGCTGTTTGATGAGAATAGGAAGAAACATCATCATCTTCTGTGTATATTTATCATTCTTGAGATGAAATAATTTCAGCATGGCAGCAGCAAGCGCTCTCAAATAACACAAGAATCAGTTGGAAATAATCTGTCACATAACGAAGGTTAAATCAAGTCAACAATGAGCATTTATTAACTCCAATTTATTCTGCGGAACTGATTATTTTCGCAGAAAATATATAATAACAGAACTTTAATTTTTAAAGTGCAGACTGTACGTATGTAAAAAGTAAATTAGGACATTAACACAGAAATAACACAGAAATAACACAGAATTAACACAAAATGAACACAGAAATAACATACATATTAATGCATATAGAGAAAACTAATATTTAAAATTACACCTAAAATTATTCTTGTAAAATTAACTAACAAAAGAGAGTAATACTTATATATTTTTTCATTTTCAGGATGAAATACAATTTAAACAAAAAATTGCTAAAAAACCGAATATTCACCATATTAAAACAATATCAACGCTTTGAAAATGGTGAGGTTAATAAAAAACAATTGTAATAAGAATTAAAAAAACAATCAAACGAATTAGATACGTGAAATATTATCGAGCTTCGAACACACTTGCTTAAACAAAGTTGAGGGAACAAATATACATATTATGACTAATATTAATAGTATCCAAACTCGCGTTTTACTTGAAAATGAACACTTAATTATTATAAGTATTTATCTGCTCTAGATACGACGATGAATGTTTGTACCCAATTATAATATGTTTGAATACATTTTTTACCAATTTTAAGACATACATCGCTAGATAAATACCCGAAGATGGTATGTATATACTTGTTGACCATATTTTATGCACTTACATCTTTATGGAAATATCACCAACTCGCACTATATACACACACATATGATAAAACAAATTGTGGGCAAACTGTTCACCTTGACCACTCTCGTGAACATTCTGGAGGACGTGTTTTCGTCACTTCAAAAAAGGATTCTTGAATTCTGAAACTTTTATAACTGTGAACAACAGGATTGCCACTCGGATAAATATATAAAAATTTCAATAAATTTATGAAAGGCAGAACAATTCAACCGAGGAGAATTGTTCCAAGGAAGTATGGTTGGTTTAGATTATACTTACAGATCTCGTTATACTGACAATTCGTTATACTGTCAATTCGTTATACTATCAATTCGTTATACTGACAATTCGTTATACTGTCAATTCGTTTTTATGTTTGTTATGAAAACTGTATTTTTGATGCACAATATTAGTTATATATTTTTAAAATATGTAAAATGCCACTTTTTTATCAGGATGTATAGAGTACTAACTGATTAGGAATCAGAATCAGAATACGATTTATATCTTGTAAACGTCGTTATATATACACATTTTATTTATGCTATTATTTAATTTTTTTAGGTATAAATGAAAGCTTCAAGGTAAACGTTTAATTTTACCCTGAAGTTTTTCATTATATATGTTATGTAACATCTTGAATAAGTCAACATTTTAATAATATTTAGTCTGATCATGATAGAAACTTTTAAAATTTGAGGTTCAATGTTCAATTCTAGCATTTATATATACAAATCGCAGTACAATGTATTATGTAAGATATTATGTTAAGTTCGCCACAATTTGAGAGTTTAAATTTACTAATTAATGATTTGATTACACTAAGTTTCTGTCATGTTGTGTTCAGTCGTATTATTTTAAAAATTGACATTTTACTTTATAAACATTATTTAATACTATATTAATATTATAAATCGCTATATTCATCGCTTTTTAAATGTATTAATATACTTATATGGGATACTATATTTAAATATAATACTAACAGTTCTTATAAAACAAACGTATAAACAGTGGTTTTAAAAGAGAAAAATAAAACGATACAGATAATAAAATATAAATTGAACTTTCAATGAAATCTTGTTGTCTATCATGTTTTTGTCATTAAAGTGTTGAGATCTCAACAAAAAAAAACCCTTTCGCGAATAAGTTGAGAAATAAAAAAATGTAATAAACAAACCAGAACAGAGCGTCAGTTTACATAACGGAGGACAAGGCAAACACAAGTTTGCACTTTTGTCGAATATTAATATGAGTTTGTGTTAAATTATTCGTATTGTTTACACGGTCATTTTATAAAACGAAAACTTTATTAAAAGGCAAAATCTATAAACAGAACATGTTTAAACGGGTTTTACTTATCTCTGCTAATTAAATATACACATGTATAATATTATTACTTTTTTTTGTTAGCGCGTAAGGAATCTAATCCATTTTACCCAATTTACTCCATTGAATAGACAAAAATATACTATACCTATAGCTACAATTAATGGTTTTCCATCCGTGAAACTGACTCACTTAGCAACAGTTCATATATTTCATTTTTATGAATTTGGATAATCTACACACAGTTATTTTTCATACTAGTGCAAAGTTTGTAAGTATTTAAATCCTTAATGTTGAATCAAAAGGGTACTAATATGACAATCATCAAACAAGTGATTAATCTAAATGCAATAGAGCACAACACATTATTTCTCAAATAATAATATTCTAGGAAGAAATACGCAGCCTATCTATAGAAAATAATAAACATGATGTAATGTAAAGTAATGTAAACGTAATGAACAGATTTTGCAACCAACGTCGCGCTTGCATACTCATTTTAGTCAATTTGACTGTTAGTGGACAGCTGATTTCTGAAATATAGGAGAAGTTAATCCAATGCCATTATTTTTTGAGCTGATTTATACTCGAGATTGTGTCTGCTTAGCTTGCCAACGCATGGGCAATAGGATAGCTTGTCCCGTTCTTACTCCCCCATCATTTACTATATATATATATATATATATATATATATAAAGATCATGATTTCCGCCCGTAACTCTTCTTTAAATTGCTGATATATGCAAATACAGACGTATTTATAGAACGATCAATTGGGTATAATCTATAAGGGTAATATATACTATATAGCTAGCTGTATATTGTGAATGTATAATGCAAAACATTATTCTTCAATGGGTCATTCGTAATCCATAGAAGCTTATTTTAGCTGCGTATAGACAATTTAGGACCAATATAAACAAACAATATGTTGATGTTTTCATTTGTCGCAATAATAATAGTATAGTTATAAAAGATGGGTTACATTTGTTTAGTTAGTATTTCGTTTTAATAATTATTGTCATCCATTTTTCCATTAAAAAATTATTGATTTTTATTATTTATTTATTACGATTGATTCATGCATTTTAAAACATTATTTAAGGAAGTAATACATATTTTATACTAAAGCAGACATTCGTTTAGACAAATTATAAAGTTAGTCTATTCTCCGATGTATAATAACTGGAGTAAATTACCTTTTTTCGATTACAGCAGCCACAGATTTGTGTTTCATATTATTCATTGATGTTTTTTTATTGTACTGTATGAAAATATGGTACGATAAATGGATCTGTTCAACACTTTTGAAATGTTGTGTACCATTCAATGTTAAAACTAAAACACATGACCTTTAGCAAAATGTTTTGTTATGATTTTTACAGAGAGAAATTTGTGCTTCTATGATCATTACTTGTGTTTGATTTTCAAAGTGATTAGTGTAAGACGTTATTTTGGTTTTTTAATTGTTTTTCAGTTGTTTGTTTCTAAAAAATATCCGGTCGAAAAGTGAGTCATGTACATTTTAAATCAATGAACCCGATATAAAACACGATGGCATTAGGCTATAGCTTTAGATACATTCACCTAAAAGAATATTTCTGTGTGAATTGGTATAAAAAAAGCACACCCACCAGATTATTTTTTTTTTTTGACAATTTGCAAATAAGTCATTACAAAGTGTTGCTAACTATCGACTAGCACAGTTGCTAGCCATTAAGTGTTGCTAACTATCGACTAGCACAGTTGCTAGCCATTAAGTGTTGCTAACTATCGAGTAGCACAGTTGCTAGCCATTAAGTGCTGCTAACTCTCGAGTAGCACAGTTGCTAGCCATTACGTGTTGCTAACTCTCGAGTAGCACAGTTGCTAGCCATTACAAAGTGTTGCTAACTCTCGAGTAGCACAGTTGCTAGCCGTTAAGTGTTGCTAACTATCGACTAGCACAGTTGCTAGTCATTACAAAGTGTTGCTAACTCACGACTAGCACAGTTGCTAGCCATTAAGTGTTGCTAACTCACGACTAGCACAGTTGCTAGCCGTTAAGTGTTGCTTACTATCGACTAGCACAGTTGCTAGCCATTAAGTGTTGCTAACTATCGACTAGCACAGTTGCTAGCCATTAAGTGCTGCTAACTATCGACTAGCACAGTTGCTAGCCATTAAGTGTTGCTAACTCTCGAGTAGCACAGTTGCTAGCCGTTAAGTGTTGCTAACTATCGAGTAGCACAGTTGCTAGCCATTACAAAGTGTTTATTAACTATCGAGTAGCACAGTTGCTAGCCATTAAGTGCTGCTAACTATCGACTAGCACAGTTGCTAGCCATTAAGTGCTGCTAACTCTCGAGTAGCACAGTTGCTAGCCATTAAGTGTTGCTAACTATCGACTAGCACAGTTGCTAGCCATTAAGTGTTGCTAACTCTCGAGTAGCACAGTTGCTAGCCATTAAGTGCTGCTAATTATCGACTAGCACAGCTGCTAGCCATTAAGTGTTGCTAACTCTCGACTAGCACAGCTGCTAGCCAGGAACGAGAGAATTCGAGGGTGGGCTCAAACCTGATCCGAGACATCACCCTCGGCATTCCGCAAAACCAGAATCTTAACCGCTCAGCCATTCCCATACTTATCTATAAATAATTGATTTAAAAAAATAAGAACTACGCTCTCACTCTCAACTTGGGTTTCTCTCCTGTTGGTCTTCCTGTTAGAAAATTAATAATTCAACTAAAATTACATAACGTTTCTGATTATCTTACATTATTTTTCTATTTCTACGCAATTTATCTTCTGCACATTCTATTTGTGAATATTATTTATGTAATTGTTTTGTTTACCATTTGTATTAGGTTGTTTTGTTTTTCGGTGATTTTTCATTATTATATCCCCATGATTATAAACCTTAGTTAGGTTCGGAAGCTTGAGTCGTTTTTCAATAAATATTTCTCTCTCTAGTAGCTTGATTGTTTCTTTAACAAAGATATACATATACCATTCAATATATTTAATATAAATACAATATATTGTAGGCCTTATAAATAAATGATGAAATAAGTCTATTGTTAATGTGAAATAGTAAACTAATAAGTATTTTGTCACTGAATGCATTGACAGTTTACATTTTCTTATTATACAAAAGAGTTCGCCGCATACACGCTCATAATGAGCTGTTGTATTATTTATAGTAATTGTTCTAAACGTAATTTTCTACTTGCACATCAATAAAGGTGTTGTATGCGAGTTGATAAGAGAAAGACTTATTCAATGTTTAACACTGTTTTTTGTTGTGTGTATATTATAAAAAATGTGCACATAAAAGTCCTGAGATTATGGAATGTTGAAATTATATAAAAATAAATTTATTATACATTTTCGAAATGTAAACATTTCTTTCAAGCAATTGTCTAAAATGCACGTAGGAATATAAAAGTGGGAACATTATAATCAAAAGGAATGAATAGTTTTTAAATGTGAGACGTGAGATAGTGATATCCAGTTTAAAGATTACAATTATTTCTGTATATAAAAGACAACATTTAATTAATAGTGAGGAAAAAATTATGTAAACAGTTTTAATTAAATAAATACAATCAAGATGGAGAATTGAGGTATTTATTTGATATCAATGTGCCGCTAATGAAATTGTGATGTTTTGTCATGAGGCTGGAATAAATAAATATATTTGCAATGTTCTAACTAAAAGGAAACTTGTAATTTATAGGATGGAAAAAAGAATCACTTCATTCGTTTTAATGGAACACGAAACAATTAATTTCAGATAAAGTTAGAAACGCATGTGTCGACATTAAGAATCAGTTTAATAATAATAAATAGTAATTATATTAAAAAAATCAACTCTTAAACTTACATAATTTAAGGGCCTCATTTTGAACAGTTGAAAATAATATTAAAATGCAAGTAGAATTCTCCATGGGGCGCTACGATAATATATTGATGAATTTTGATAGACACAGTAATCGACAGGTAAATCCATCTGCAGACCGGTTTTGGAGTATTTGATTTTAATGGGCCGGTCTAGAAATTGTAATCTGTGCTATTGACCTTTTTAAAGAACGTTTAAAAAATTAAAAATAACCCTTAAATGGATAAACAAATGTTGTTTTTAATAATGAAAATCAATAGAAAATCATGAATTTGTTTCGATTGTCGATAATTTATTATTCTTATTGAAATTCTGTTTCATTAATTGACTAGAAACAAAATGTCAGGTTAGACTACATTGGAAGTTAGAGGGCAGATGTCATTATGTATAGTTCATTATGTATAGTTCATTATGTATAGTTCATTATGTATAGTTCATTATGTATAGTTCATTATGTATAGTTCATTAT
>JAUZND010000016.1:0-14461 GCA_034780555.1 Coelogynopora nodosa | reverse complement strand
ATAGAAATAAACTGAATTCTATTCGAGTCAACAACAGTTGTATCGATATGGATGACTATTAACGAGATATATCCATTCTATAAAGTAATGGTATAAATGAAGTTTTGATATTTTATCCCTTTGCTTTATCGCTTTCTAGAGTAATTCTCCACTTTTTGACCTCTACTCTGTAGATAAAATGTATAATATTACATTACACTCAACAAAAGTTATTTCTAATTGTCTTTGTTTCTCCTTTTTTCCTCTATACTTTTCTGTGGCAAGTCGAAATTGAATCGATCTACACTACAGATTAGAAGACTCTTCTAAGAAGAGGGTTTAACATTCTGTCACCGATATATATAATTTTGAACATCTGCCAAAAAGTATGTTCAGCAATTTCAGCGCTATTGAAGTTTTCTTTTTTTTAATCGAATTATATAAAGAACAATTTTAAAAAAATGATTATATAAAATTTTGTTTGCTATTATAATAATATTTAGAACCTAACCAAAAGATTCAATTCGCTTGAACTAAGCCAAATGGCCAATGATTACGCTGAAAAATACCTATCATGTGATAAAATGAGTAAACTGACACAACTTAATCACCAAAAAACTATTTTAAAAACAAGCAAAAAAAATCAAAAACATTCATCGCCACAAGTATGTTCTGGTAAAAGCGTATACGGACTACCTTCAACATGCATGTCAATGTCTACTCAAAATTATCTCATGGAAAATGGAATATTGGAACAATGTGAAAGTAATACATGCGAGTATGAATCCAAAAATACAAATTGTCACAATTTTACTGAAAACCAACAATATCAACAAGATGAAACTTGTAATGATGACGTGTCAATACCACAAAATATTAAAATTTTCCAAAAACTCCCTTCTTCAATACAAGGTATAGGTGGGAAAATGTTTATTCAACAATCAAGCTTGGAAACTGATGAAAATTTTATCGACATTGATAAAATCAAAAAAATGCCAAAATTTATGTAATTAAAGTTAATATTGTTATATAAAAGTTTAATTTTTTTAAAATGTTTCATTTATGAATTTGTATTTTCCAACATTTGTTTTCGGACATTTTGAATAACTCTTCCTTTTAATACTTGAATATGAACATTTGGTGTTAATGGAGTAGACGGCTTCCAATCCTTGAGATTTTTGACACACTCACAGTCTTGCTTAAATTGGATTTTTAAAATTCTCTCGCGGTTTATTAAATGATATTGTTGTCGAACTAGTCGAGGATCAGGTCCGTAATCGGATAAAGTGAAAGAGTCGTTTATTAAATTACGTCTATAAAATAGTAAATTTAGTTTTAAATTAAAACGTTTTTAAAATACTTTCCAAAAGCAATAGGTACTGTTGAAGAAGTTTTAAAAAAATTATTGGAATACTCGGCGCATTTGTAATAATGTGCATGTGTTTTTATGGCATTTCCAGAATTTTTTTGTCGATCAACTTTTAAAAATATTTTTTTAAAAATTATTACATCATTAATTAATTACATTGAGACTGTTCCATGAAATTCTGCTTTGTTATGTTAAAATTACATTTTGTAGCATAATGAATACCGTTCCATCTCGTTTTTCTGTAACATTTTGGGACAATTCCATTCTTGGGCATATTTATAACGGCCTTATTTTGCTCTACAAAATTGTAAAAAATTTAAAAAATGTAAAAATATTTTTCAAACAAACTTTTTGTTGTATCTTTTCTATTTTTTTGCTTGGCACTTTTTTTATACTGTCGTCTCTGTGAATTCCAGTCGAGATTAACACTAATTAAAAAAATTAAAATTGCTGATTAATTTAATAGTAATTACTATTTCTTTTCTGGTTTAAATTTCTCAAAATGAGAAAGGTAAGTAATCATTCTTTTATCGTCCACATTCTTTGTAGCCACATTACACCGATATTTTGAATTATAAACTAGAGTTCCTGGCGCATTTGCTAATAGCGGAAATTGTTTTTTTGAAAATTTCCCTTCCATTTTTTGTTTAACAATTTTCTCGAAAGATTTGACAAATTCTTATACAAAAGTTTTGGACCAAAACGTATACAATACAATTCATGGACAACGCGTTTTAGTCAAAAATATACTCTTAAAAACAATCATTATTAGCTCCACAATTAACAAGGTAATTTAGACATTTCAATCTAATTTCAAATTCAGCAACTGTAAATGTATATTTAGAACGTTTTCAATGTAATTTGTAATTTTTTGATTTTTGTCGAGAGAGTCGTGTTTGTAACTGTTGAACAATTTCATTATGTCATTTGTTTTACACGCGTGTACTGTATAAAAGCAATCAGCAGTAACTGGGTGTTGCTGAATATTGATTAAAACTATAATATATTATTCTATTATAATTATTATTTTTTATTATACAATGTTTTGTTAAAATCACCTGATCGCTAATATTATTCCAAATATCACACAATGAACCAAATTCATTGTTGTGAATTTTGCGAACAGTATTTATATTTAACCTAGATCCATCTAAAATAGATCATAATTTATAAATTAAAAAAATATTTAATTATTTTAATTATTAATTTTTACAAAAAAATTACCTTCATCAAAATAATTAAACATAAACAAAGGCTCGCAAAAATCATGACTATATGTAATATTGTACTTTTCTGATAAAATTTCATTTTTTAGACTGATTTCATGTGTCTAATTAAAAATAAGAAATAAAAAATGTAATTTTTTTATTATCAAAATGTTCAAAAAGGTTAAAAATTAACTATTTAACTGTTAAAATTAATTTATAAATATACCTTCCATCGACAATATTCCACATAAATATGGGACACTTTAAACTAAAACATTTATTTTAAAATATTTGAAAAAAACTACATGATCAACGTGGTGTAATTTCCAATTTTTATGATCCTTGCAAAAAATTACACAAGCTTCACGAAAATCACTGTAACTAATCATAATTCTAAAAATAAAAAATTACAAAAATTTAAAATTTAAAATTTAAATTAAATCATATGGGATGATTCATTCGGAATTACTAATAATTAGACTAATTAATGTCAAAACGACAAATTTTTAACAAATTTGTAATTCGACCTTTTTTGATTCTGACAATATTTATTTCTTTAAAAAATCACAAAATTTCGGATACGGAATCCTTTTTCAGAAAATAAATTTAGGGGGTTTGAAAATTATGATAATCAAACTTATTTTAACTCTACAAGGTATTTAAATTGTCCAAAATGCACAAATCCAAAAATTAAAATATACTTTGACAATATTACAACCTATTGAGTACCAAAAAAATTATACTAATTAACAAACACATTTTTTTTAAAGCTGTGGTTCAAAAGTTAATATTGTAAGAGATAATTAGTAATTAATTAATTTAAAAAAAATTATTTTAATTATTTTATGTGAAACTAAATGTCCGAGTATAATTATACTTTCATTCAATTTGAATTTCAAACATTTTTAAACAAACAATAAATAAATATTATGCAAATAAAAAAAGTTAAAAAGTTAAAAGTTAAATTTAAAATTTAAACAACATTCCAATGCATTGGTCCAAAAAGTAACTGATCAATCTTTCAAAGTAGGTTACATTTTTCTAATCTAATATATAAATTTATAAAGGTACCTATAATATATTATATAAACTATAAGTTATAGTATTTAATCTGGAATACATGGTCACAAAATTAATTGAATCTCATATATAATATATCCACGAGTTACTCCCAAAATTCATAAATTTATTCAGTTACTACAATATTTATAAACCATTATTAGATATTATAATTGTTTATTTATAAATAGTTAACATTATATAAAATTTAATTTAAAAAATGATGTCTGAACGATTATCCCAACTTGTCCGTTGCGGAATTTGCCTACAAACGGTAGATACTCCAAAATCATTACCGTGTCTCCATTCATTTTGTCTAGAATGCTTAAAAGGGATGCTATTTCATAAAGGTCAGATTTACTCGTGTCCGATATGCAATAGAATAGTTGATATAAAACAGGTAGAAGAATTGGACACTCTTCCTTGTGATTTTAGAGTAGAACAGATTCAAGATATAATTGAAACCACCGTTTGTTTTGAACATTACTGTGATATTTGTAATTATAAAAGTGACACATGTACTGATGAATATGATAACTGTACAGATTCTCCAGCTTTTTTCGACCGTAAAAGAAGATTTACTATATCCACAACTGTCCAAAATGACATAATGGATCCAAAAACAATACTTTTAAAGACTTCATGTTTGAATACTAAAGAACAAAGCCGCCGCAAGTATGCTTGGGGGTATTGTCTCGATTGCAAAATCTACCTTTGTGTACGTTGTAAAGACGAAGATCACGATACCGTTTTCAGAAATCACCAAATTGAAATGCTGCAATGGCGAGAAAATACACAATGGACAAAATCCTTAGAAAAAAAGTGCTCTACCCTCGAAGAAAACACTGTCTATGAAAAGTGTCTTCATCATTCCCAAATGTCGTGCATTCTTTTTTGCGAAACTTGCTGTAGAAATGTTTGTGTAATATGCCACTTGGCCCAATATAAAGAACACAGAAAAGAGCACAATTGCATCAATATACAGGAAACGGACGAATTGATAATTCGCTTATCTTTTTTTAAAACACAATTGGGAAATAACATTGACAAGTTTTTAAAAAACGTAAAAGAAAATGTCGATAATTTTGTTGAAAAAGAGTCTGAATGGTCCTCTCCTTCCACAAATGATACAAAGTGTGAGATTGACCAACACTTTAAAAAATTACATTTGGAGTTGGACAATTGTCAAGAAATTATGATTAATGAAATTGACAACTTTTCTCAAGTTCAATATGAAAACTACATTTCCACAAAAGTTGATGAAATTGAAAAGTATTTAATTTCCATCGTTGGACTAGAATCTGACAGAAATTATCATTGTACCATACACAAGGCTATAGAAATAACTAGTGAGGAAATTAAAAAAAAATTCTTACATTACGAAAATGATTTTTATTCAGAGAATAGGTTAAATGTCGTGGAAAATTACATTTCAACATTTTCTCTGGTGGTCAAAAATCTGCTTTTAAAATTGACAGATATGGTGAATCCGACAAAATTGTTTAAAAGTTATATGCAAGTTTTTCAATTTCACAAATGTGTCGTCTCCATTTGTGACGCTATGAGTCATGATATGGAAGGTCCAGAGTGTAAATTTTACAGGGTTGATCAAGGGGATAGAAATACATTAAATGTAAGAATGTTTTTCAATATTAACAATTGTCAACACAATTCACTAAAATTATCAATTTTGATTATTAATTTGTAAATTATTATAAATTAGGGTGTACGGAAAAATGATTTTTTTGTTTTTATGAGCAGTACATTAAGGGATAGACTCATTACTAACTCCCTTGCAAAAAAAATTAAATATAGGACAACTTTTCGAAGGATCAGGGAAATTATTATAATTTGAGTAAATATAAAGTTTTATACACTTCAATTTGAATTATTACAAACTATTTAAATTTTATTTAATCGATTAGTGGCTATTAAAACTATTTAAAACTTTTAAATTAAAAGCAAAAAGCTCTTGAAAGTAGTTTTGAAATTTTAAAGTTTTATAAAAATAAATAAAAAGAAGTTTTGAACTTTCAAAAATATAAAATTTGTCTATTTAAAAAATATTAATTCAAGTAGAAAACTGTTCAGACCATTCATCCGAATCAGATTAATAAGCTGATTATAATAGATATAAAAATGTTAATTTTTTTAAAATTTAATCAAGATATTTTAAAACGTTTAAAAACTATCTATTTTTTGAACAAAAACACGAAAATTTACTACGTCTTACTATAGTTTTGAAAATTAAAAAAAATGAATATGTATATTCGATACACGGAGTATCCCTGAATGTACTGGTTATAAAAACAAAATTTTCTACTTTTTATAAATTTTATTTTAAAAATTACTTATTGTAGTCCAAATCAATTCAATAAGCTACACAAAGATTGATTTATCTAAGAAATTTTATTAGAAATTTAAAATTTTCCAAAATGTTGAAAATAATTTTGAAAATTTATTCAAAAATGATATTATCGTCAACAAAACTTTATTTTTTTCAAAATTTTTTATATCCTTCATATTTTTCATATTTTTTTTTACTTAGATAGCTTCAAAAAATACCTTTTTAAAATTTGTCATACCAAATATGGAACCTCTATTACATCAATCTTTTTTAAAACAACTTACTGGGGAATTGATTAAAGTGAAAAAGCAGGAAATTAAATTTAAAACCATCAATTACCCTCCGGCTAAAAAAAGAAGCTTGTCTTCAATGCAAGAATTTAATTTTAAAAAATTCCAACAGAAACTCATTATACCAGCTATTGAACGAAAAAGACGTACAAAATCAATCTTACAAAAAAAAACACCCGACTCCAATATAAAACTAATCCTAGTTGACATAAAACAGCCCTTTACAAAATCTTTTAAATGTATCAGAGAAAAAGATTGCTGCTATTCGCATTTAGACATGTTTAGTTTTAAAAACAATAATGAGCCTCAACTTGATCTTGAAGAATTTGATAATTTTTTTATACTTTCGGGTGAGTCACAAATTAAACAATTGACCGATGTATATCAACCAAAGGAAATTAATAAAAGTAATAAAAGCGATAAAAATGATTTAAAAAATAAAAATAAAAATTTGGAAAACTTTGTCGTGCTGTTTATGAAAAAAATAAACGTCAACGTTTTTAAACTAGTTCATCATTGGACAGGAGATGATAAATTGCAATTGATTCTCTATCTCATTGATTCTAAAGACCAAAATTTGCACAAGATAAAATTCACTCGTGAATCCAACGTGTTTGCTGTAAATGGTTATACTCAACAAGACCAAATTATCAATACCTTTGATAAAAATGAAGAACAAAAAAATTCACAGCCTTTTGACATGTGTTTCAACAACAACAAGACGCTCATTTACATGACAGATTTTTTAAACAACAGTTTGTGGTGTCTTAATTTGTCTGGAGAACTTGTGTTTAAAAAATCTCATTTAACCGCCCCCGGTCAAGATTTAGACCCCAACGTGACAATAAAGTGTCAATTAGAAAATGATATGAACGATGATTGCGATTCTTTAAACAATTGTTCCACCCATTTCTTAAACCCCACTTTTATCACATGTAACAACGTCAACAACATTTATATAAGTGATACGGGACATGGACATGTAAAAATGCTCGATTCGTCAGGATGTCTGCGTCGTATAATTGGCGGAAAAATTCTAAAAATGCCACTAGGACTGGGGATTATTCAGAGTGACGACAATACAAAATTTCGAGGAAATGTGTTGGGGTTTAATGACATTTCTTTTCATGTTGTCGTTGTCGATTATTTTGACAAGAAAATTTACATTTTTAGCGGCACAGATGAAGTTTTAAAAATGATAGAAACTAGTAATATACTCTACAGTCCGATAAATGTGTTTATTGACCATGAAACGAAAAAATTTTATCTTTTGGAAAGTACATTATCTAAAAAAATTGAAAAAATTTGGAAAAGGGTTTTGGACAAGTTCAACATTATCGACAAGATTTGTGGATCTAGCGGGGATCATTGTGAGATGAAAGATGGTGATGATTTTGTTGAAAGTAGAATCACTGTGTATGATATTGTCAATTGATTTTTAAAGTTGATTAAAATTTTATTTAATTTTAAATATCTTTTAGCGTAATTAATGTTAAACTTTTAATTCTATGAACTTAATAATATTGGTTTACATTAATTAATTTTTTTATAATTATTTTTAAAAACAATTCCATCATGAATTTTACCAATATTGAAAATAATGACATTTCAGACGAGTTGTTGAATGTGATAAATAAGGTTATCATAGATGATGATAAAGAAGATTTTGGGGAGCTAGATGACATAATTAAGAAAATGTACACATTTGAAACAACCAAGGAAATCACAATTCCTTTTAAAAAGTGTATATTATCAATTTTCAAATATATTAAGGTATTATTTTTTTAAAAAACATTTTTCATCATTAAAATTTTTCTAAACTTAGACTGATAAAGTAACAGCTGGTATGATTATAGTATTTAATAAATACTATTTATTCATAATAATTGTAATTTGTCTAGATGATATAATCAACTACTTAAAAAAAGTCCATATTAACGATGATAACTGGAAAAAGTTTGTATGGGGATATTTCAAACAAATAGACTCGTAAATTTATATTTATATAATAATATTGTATTAATAATTATATAAAAAATATTATTTTTAAAATTAATTAATAGAGACGATGTAGAAAAGGAAGAGTTTTCTAAAAAAGTAAACTACTTGATTGGAAATGTAAGATAATTATATTATAAATTATAATTATTTAGATACCGGATTTATACATCCAATCTGCAGAACTAAGTGATAAAATCAGTAACGATGAAAAGTACACGATCGAATTTTATAAATGGGCTGATAGATGGCTGAGTGAAAAGTTTCTTCCTAGACGCCCTACGAGTGGGAATTAAAAATGTAACTTGTGATAAAAGTGACAAATCAAATTATATTTTTTCAAATTTTTATAATTTAAATAATTTTGAAAGAATTCAGTTTTTGTATGGGATTTTAGTATTTTTTGAGAATAATTTAGAATTATTAAGTCTCAACTTAATAGTTAAATTTTTTGTTATTAATAGTATTCATACATTTTAACCTTTAATTGCTCGCGCTTAAAAAATAGTTACTCGCGCTTTGATCTTTTCGTCCTTACTAGTAAATTTTTATTTAGCCGTTTTTTGTCTTAGTTAAATTAAGTCATAGTGCACTACGAGTTGCAGTACATTATTTTCCTTACCAGACATTGTGACGTTCATAATATCTGTCACATAAATAAAATCATGAAATGAAACGCGAGAAAATTCAGAATCTAAATTTCATATTGCTGAGATTCTTGAGAAACAAAATATCGTACGAAACATAAAATATTGTACACATTCAAATTGTTGATTTTACATTGACGAATCAACGATGATGACTTAGTTGGTCATTGTAATTGATTGAATTTCAAAATTATGAAATTGACGAGGGATAAAATTTATCAATTTCGATCTTGTAGCTATAGAATTGTGTTCACAATAATTTTAAAAAGTTTAAAAAGTTTTATTTGCAGAATCAATTTATTCATCATGTAATCATATATCCGCATGCGACATGTAAACGCTCTGTAAGTAGTAGATTGTAAATAACTTTGTAAATCTGAAATTATCGTACGTGAAATATTTATAGAAACTTGAACGTACTATGACAACAAATATTAGTACCTCCTTGTTAAAATCATAGTTTAATTACATTAATTAATATATACACCAAAAAAAAATTTTAAATCGAACTATCACAACCATTTAAATTGCCAGCAACATCTTGACCATAACACAAAAAAATTATTTTTTTGTCTTGACAGCTACAGTGACAAAACCAACGAAAATTAGTTTATCATATGATATGAAGTCTAAATCAATGTTAATTTCATAGTTTAAAGCGTTTTTAAGGGTAGTAAATTTTGCTATTTTTGGTCTTTTTTTATCCCCCTTTTTTATATTTAAAATACTCGGTTTTTATCAAATATTTTCATATTTCCAATAATGCTCTTTTTTTTTGATTCTAACAAGGGATAATATCAAATTTTAAGTACCTGTAAAAATTAATTTGTATCAATTTATAACCAAAAATTAAAAAAACAAATACCGTTTAGCCGTAAATATAGTCGTGTTACAATAATTTCATAGAAACAAACAACAAACAAATTCTACCCATTTAAAAACAACAAATTAATTATTTATACATTTTTAATTTTACATTAAAACATGACTGTTGAAACTGTAGTTGAAGATAATTTTTTGGGAAAAGTAGCCAACACTATAACCATAAACCTATCCAAAATAATAAACCTTGTTGGTTCAAAATCAGATACATGGAATTTGATTGTCAAGGCGGAATACATGGACAAGCAATTGGCGGAAAGTGCCAAAACTGAAGTTAATAAAACAGAAACGTGTCTGTTGAATTTTAATTCAGAGATTCATTTTCAAAATTACAGCCCAAAGGACATGGACGACATTTGCAATAATCCCGTTTTGTGTAAATAATAAAAACATTTTTTTAAATTTTTTTAAAATATTTTTTAGTAAAATTTATCGAGGTTTTGCCCAAAGAAAAGAAACAAAAGGAAGAAAAAACCCTTTTATTGTACCAATGCACGTTGGATCTGGTAAAGTTTGTCAGTCAAGGTGTTTTAGAATTGATGGTCAACTGTCCCATTCACAAAGTTGACATGATTAATATCCCGGCAGACGGGAAAATTGTAGATTGTGTAAGTGTTGACAAACTTATCAATATTTTTTAAAATAATTTTATTATATAATATTAAGCCTACTGCTGAATTCCACATTTCTGTCAGAGAATCAATGCTGCAGAAACCAGACATTGATGGAAATGGCACAGTCATATCCTTTACGTGTGAATCCCTCTACTCAATTCCTGATGTATGGAACAGCTCGACGTTAAATTATATTTACGTCGCAGCATTTCCTCTATCATGTTATACAAACGAAAAAGAAAATACTCTAATATTCAGCGAAGGGCAATTGGAACAACCTTTAGTAAATTCAGACAAGTGTCTTCAAAATAAAAGATGGTTCTCTATGAATGGAAAGCTTGTAGGAAATTCCATTTTCAAACACAATAATTTTCTTTCAGACTGCAGCATAATCGACTCTACCGGAGATTTAAAATCACCGCAAGATTTAGCCTTCCGAGAAGAAGTAGAAAAGGACAAACAGCACATTAGATGGAATCAAGAACAATGCGTTTATTTAAAAACTGAAACTACAAAAGAGTTTGCAGATAACGTGGCAAAATATCGCATTTTCCCATTGGAGGTTTTCAGAATAACAGCACCTTCCACTGGAAAAGGAAACAGAAAAGAAGAAGAAGGTCACATTTCTTATCACGGTGTAGTGTATGTAAATATGACACCTCTGCTATATCCGGGAGTAAAAAGCATTAAAGGGTGTTATAAAGTAGAAGCGTATAATGAAGAAGAGTATTTGAAAAAAACAAACAGAAAAACGGTAATTGATACAACATCAAAGTATGTAAATGGTTTAATGAGCAGAAATAACAATTCTCCATTTCCAAAGTCCAAAAAGGACAAACAGGCGGTGAAAGAAGGGACCAAAAATACGTCCAAAATAAATGATGTTAGTGAAGATGTTTCGGTTAATGTAGAGGGACAAGCGTATAATGAATCAAAGAGTTATATATCGATAGATGTACAATTGAATTTTCCACTGGTTAAGAAAAAGACGGCAGAGAATATAAAGATGGAAATTTGTAAAGTTATTCCCAACAGACCTTTGTATCCTCACGAGTTGGATGATTCCGAAAAGAGTTTGAAAAACTTTGAAAACCAAATTAAATTGATTGCTGATCAGATTTTAGAAGAGTATAGGTAAGAAAAACTAATTTCGCGGAATAATATTTATTATTTTAAAACAAATGATTGATTGTTTTTTAAAATTGGAAAAGTTTGATAAAAAGTCAAAATTTCCGAATTAAATAATTTGTTTTTTAAAAATAAAAAAATTTGATAAAAAATCAAAATTTCACGAAATAAATGATAGATTCTTTTTTAAAATTGGAATTATATAATAAAAATTGTTTGATAAAATATCACGAAGTAAATGATCAAATATTTTAAATTTTTAACCCAGTACCTTATTAAACGATGACAAAACCCGCGAAAACAAATCTATAGACGCCATAGAAGAAAGAAGACAAAACATCCTATACGTCATGAACGCATCCGGAAAATACAACGCCTTCCGTGAACAACTAAAATACACAATTGTAAACGTAGTTAGACACACATTTGGTCAAAAGACAAAAATTAAAGATGAAAATGAATTTCACTCCTTTGTATCACGTCTACATGTATACCTGGTGGATAAAATGCATAAAGCCTTAAACGAAACGTTGTCAATAGAAAAGTCAGTAGCCGTAGTAGAATCTGTCACAACCTCTGATCAATTAAAATTATTCGCAGAAGAGTCAGAAAACGAACAAAACTATGAGATGGCCGCCTTCTACCACCAAGAAAGAGTAGCTCGAAATAACAACGACAGAGACGCTTGGTTTGATCAAGGAATCTACCTTCATCATAGAAATGAACTACTACAAGCAGAATTTTGCTTCAAACAGACTTTGGCTTGTGACAAAAACTACATTATGGGGATACTAATGTATGCCATAACGTTGTATGAACTGGGAGACTTTATAAAGAGCGGAACGTTTTTTGAAGCCGCTACAAATTTCCACGACAAGGACGTGTTTGTTTGGTTAATCCAAGCCTTATTTTTCGAGTCCATTTGCGATGATATTGGAACAGAAATGTCCATGACGTATGCAAAAAGACTAATCTCCGCCACAGACAAAAATGCCACTATAGAAAGAAACATTTCATCGGCAAGAAGCAATTTATCAACGTGTAAAAAAATATACAACATAATTTTCAATTTAAAATATAATAATAATATTAGCATCTACTCGTCCAAAACGGGTTTCCATTTTATCAAATCACTCGAATCACGACAACAGCAAATCATCTACGCCAAAAAGTCAAACGCTTTTAAAATCACATGATAAAAAAACTGTAAAGCCCGCCTCTGAGTTGTCAAAACCTACAGAACCAATAGAAACGAAACCACAACATGTTAAACAAAGCATGTTTCTAAAGGTAGCCAATAAACTATTGCCTTTAAAAGCCGCGTCATTCGTAGAAAAGGCTCTTTCCCACTTTTTGATTGAAAACGACGGGGAAGAAAGCATTGAATATCTCGTTTGTTTGGGGGATTACTATCTTTTAATGAACAATTTTAGCAAGGCAAACGAAATTTTCACGAGGGCTGTCAGTGTAATGTATCAGAATGCAAATATATGGGCCAAATTGGGACACACACTTTACATGATGAAGAATTACAATGCAGCCAAGGATTGCTATGAAAGAACTGTAGCTTTAGTGGACGAGCCCCACGACGTGAGAATTATATATATGAGATTGGGGGATATTTATTTGGACGAGGAGGACGTAATTTTTATTAAATTATTAAAAAACAATGATAATATTTATTTTGCAGTATGAAAGTTCTAAATCAATCTATCTCAAAGCTTGCCAACTGGCGCCATCGAGTTTGAGCTGGCTAGGAGTAGGGATAAGTTGTTACAGAGTAATTGACAATATTTTTGAAAAAATTAAAGCTAAAATTATAATTTTTTAGTTGGCTCATTATGATGATTCGGAATTGGCCCTTTGTGAAGCAAACATATTAAACAACAATAATGCCGAAATTTGGGCCTATTTGAGCCTTGTGGCTTTAAGAACTAACAAACGCATAGAAGCCGAAAAATCATTCAAATACACAATCAAGGTATAATAATTATTATAATTGAAAATTACTATATATATATAATATATATATTTTTTTTTAAAAATATACCTAGTTGAACTTGAACAAACAGCACATTCTAGATGAGATTAAACAGTTGCAAAAAGAATTAAATTTTGGAAACACTCTGAAAGAAATGCCAAATTTGGAAATTGAATCATAATAAAATTATTTTTATTATCGTCTGTCCTTTTGGACACCCTTTATCTCGTCAATCTTTTGAACGAGTTCATTTACCAACACGTTTGGCACATATCTTTCAGATTCGTCTAAATCTTCCTAAAATATAAAATAAAATATAACATTATTTTTAATTTTTAAAACCAAATGTATCTTAACGTTGACTGATTCTGGTAAAAAGGTGGACAAATTATCAACTACAAAATGCAACGAATAAGACAGCATGTTGTAAACTTTCAAATTTCTTCTAAATGTTGTCAGTTGAAAAATTTCAGCTTCTCTGTTTGATTGTGTAGAGTTGATTTTTTCGGAAATGCCTGGCAAAGGATATCTAAAAAAGAGAGAAATGAATAAAAAAAAATTTAAAATTACAATCTATGGTCCAATTTCATAGTTTTTATCAATTTTTTAATAAATTTAGTATAATTTTCTAAAATTGCAAAATCCATGGATGAAGCTCTAATTGTAACGACTTTATAAAAAGGTATTTTGTCTGCAACGCCCTTAAAATTAAAATTATCCCAAAAAAATATATAAAATGTTAATTAATATAATATTCATTAAATCTATTTTACGGATAGATTTTTTGTGTATTTTTGTTACTATAGTAATTATACTGTAACTAAATAAAATTTTGTTCTTTATTACCAATTATGGATGTTTTTGTTTATCGACCAGTTTTTGAAATTTGAAAATTTGAAAATTTGAAAAAGTAATTAATTTTAGATAATATATTTTAACAAAATTTAATTCTATTTAGC
>JAUZND010000015.1:0-14461 GCA_034780555.1 Coelogynopora nodosa | reverse complement strand
TACTGATAATTTACAATACAAAATACTCCCTGGAACACTACTGATAATTTACAATACAAAATACCACCTGAAACACTACTAATAATTTAAGAACAAAACAGTTCCGATGGAAAATATTATTAATGCATTGATAAAATAAATCTAATGGTTTGAAAAAATCGTAATATTGAACAGCCCTTTATATTTATATATTTAATTAAAATCTATTTTGCTTAGGCACAAATTAAAAAACTTACAGTTCAGCTAAAACGAACATAAATATAAATCAGTATTTTATCGACTTTTATTAGTGTCATCAAGGTAGAATGTAACACGTAACTGGGTTTTTTCCTTCCGTTATAAACCAAATTACCATGATAATGAAAGTTGTTTTAATACAAATAAATACAAAACTTAGTTGAAGTAATTTGTATTTGTATTAGGCCTACAGGATAATCCCGCTATAACGTACCTTCAAGGGACCATAAAAAAGTAATTTATATATACAGGGTATCCCATATAAAGCGTACTTATGAGGTAAGCAATATAATTAAATTTTTATGAATTCGTTGATTTATTGTTATGATGTCTTTATTAAATAATTAATTAATATTAAATATATTAAAAATACAGAAAATACTACGTGTATATTACTAGAAGTAGTCATTAATACGGAATTAGAGTACGTATGTATTTATGTATAACAATATTATGTCAATACATATACATGCAATCTAATATTATGTAAATATCGATTATTGAAAGTAAGTGGACTATATTATGTACGTTATATCCGAAAGTACATTATAGCAGAGTACCTTATATCAAGGGTATCACTATATGTGTTTGAATATGATTATTCCTAGTGACCATGCAAAAAAGTACGTTATAGCCGAACGTACGTTATATCCGAGTACGTTACAACGGGATCATACTATAATGTGTAGTAATTTACTGTATTTATCTATCAAAAATAGTATATTATTCACAAATATGTTTAAGTACTGCTTTTATCATATTTAATCAATTTAAATTAATAAATATATCAAATTAAAAGATTCACAACCTCATTTATTCATCACTGCATAGTATATCGGTTTAAACCAAAGATACTAAATAATAAAAAGGTAGCTTTGGTTTAAACCCATATGTATCAGAATAGATTTATTCAATGTTATAATTCCCGTAAAAATATTTGAAAATATTCAAATCTCCAGAGGACCATACGTAAAAAAACGACGAATACATATCACACGTTATGGTACAGTGTGCAATAAAAAATGTCATTATATGACACGGCACAGTCTATGAAATATATTTTTTAATAATTCATTGGATACAATACATTAATATAATAAATTCATTATTCGAATTTTACTTATACTATACATTAAAAACTTATTTGAAATTTAAATATTTTTTAGTCGCTGTGATTACAGATAATTAGAATTAAGTTGATATATAAACAATTGTTAAAGTAAATGTTATTGGTTCTTTAGAGAGAACAATATTGGAAATTGTAAAGATTATAGACGATAATTATTGATTTTTAATTATTGATAATTATTATATCGACATGTCTATAGCATTACTAGAACAATCGAGGCTATCTTTGCAATAGCCAATGTATATCTACATTCCGTGTATTATTTTCTAAATTATATTTTGAAATTATTCTATTAGTAATACCTTATTACCCAAAACTAATATATTGTTTTCTTAAAATCACATTGTTTTCTGAGGCAATTTTAAATTCTATTTCAAACAAATTGAAAAAATAAACTTAAAATCAATATCGACAACCTTAACACAATACAATTCTATTAAGCAATCTCAATAACTATAAAAAAATGTATAGCTTTTGCTAGATATTGATTATTTGTTTACAAAATGAAGAATAATTAAATCAAAATTTACAGTAAAAAAGAACACTATCTACACAACTCGTTCTACATTTTCATCATCATTGCATTGAACTTGAATTATCAAAATGCACTCGTCATTCGGACCCCAGCTTTGAACTGATAATCTCCTAGAATGACAATTTGGTGCACTTGTTGCTTAAATAACGAATAATTAATTGAGTACTCACTAATGCATATCTTACCAATAATCAAATGAAAATATTCAAACATTTTGACTAACTTTGTGACAAGCTGTCAAACAAGTGATATTCGTTTAATTATATGCCAAAAAGATTATGCTTGTATTAAACAAATCATGTCATATTGGTATTAAGTAATTAAATTTAATGAAAACGGAAATTTTCCCGTCAGACTTTCAGCAACCGATAAATTTAATAAAAAATTAAATAACAAGCCATGCACAAATTAATTTTATTTAAATATTTAATTTTAGAATATATGTCAATGTATTGATCATTTATTAATAATACAAAATTTGGATATAAAATCATTTTATAAAAACACTGATATTGGTCACAGTCAACTCGCTTTTCGGACTAGTAGATTATGTACAATAACTCTTACTTTTGTCAAAGTACACAATTACATGCTTGAAATACGCCACACTTAGCGTGGTTTCTAACTATTTTAATATGTGTAATAATTTGCCAGTCCCCGTTTAAAATCAATGTGAAATCAATATTTCTAAATGTGATTGTAAGTTCAATGAAATTTATATCACTCAATATGCTAAATAAGCGATGGACTTTTATAGTTGTTTTATTGGCATTTTCGATCATTTATGAAATTACCATTTTTTCTGTGGATTCTAAATACTATGTACCGACAAGTAAGCTACTGCAATTATTAATTATATTTTAAGTTTAACAAAATTACGATTTCTTATAGCGTTAAGTAATAACTTCCTATTTGTTGTGCTCCTTAAAATCATTAACATGGTCTAATGCGGCCTAACTTACACATAAATTACATTGAATTTGGTATACATCTGGACAACTAATAGCATGAAGTAAAACATTCAAATTATCTTCTAAGATTGTTACCCGCAACACGAATTCAGATTTGATAAAATCTATATCAAAGGTTACTGAATACGAAAACCACTTGCGGAAACTATATAGCTCCTGTGTACTTTGTTTATTTATCGAAAAACACATGTTGTGAAAAAATGTATAACGGTTTCTATATTATATATTAATAATATAAAAGAATTATACCGCAAAAAATAAAATGTAAAATCACACGGAAAGAATTTGATTCTACAAAATTCAGTGTAAATATATGGTGAAAAATTTATGTATAACACTGTAAAAACAAAAGATGTAATACATCATATGATATAATCGTAATTAAAACCTTTATACCGGTATTAACCGAAACAGACCATAGAATAAAGAAATCAAAATCGAACCGAAATCGGAAGTCCCCCCAAAAAAATTAAAAACCGGAACAGAAATCCCCCTTAATACCCTAAAAATAGTCTAAGCCATTAAAATTGGAAATTTAAACCAATTAAAAAGGTAATTATTTTAAAATATGTATAACATATTACGTTTACTATAATCATTCACAATTGGAGTTATTCCCTATATGCCTGCAGTTGCGTACGCTGCAGATCAATTATTATCAACTTCAGTATAATGTAGCTCTTAGATAACCTACAAAACCTTAGGTTATTGAGGCATAACGGGAACCATGACATACAATACATACCCCACAATCGGATTTTATCTAGGGATCTAGCGTTAGCTTAGCTCATCCTCCTCTATGTGTATTTACTTCTTTTAATTTAACAATGACCGTGAACCTTTTTTAAATCTAAACACCAATATTGGCTTCTCATCTAGCCGATATCGGTCCGATGGATGCATTTTACATTCGGATAGTCAATGTACCAAATTGATTCTGAAAAAGAAATACAACTGAAGGCATTCGCACAAAACCTGTCAATTCCCCGCGATATAAACCACTAAAATTATTATCGGCAAACCAAAACCGTCACAGAAATGCTCTCAATATATCAGCTGTTCTTTACAACATATAATATGATATTCCCCAGTATTGCACAGCGGTTAGGTTACCAATAAAGTTGTCAATAACATTGCTGCTAACTAGAACATTTTACTTTGATTTTGATAAGACCTATCGTTAGAGAAGCATTTAACTCAAATTTATCTCAAACGCTGAGATATTAAAAGAATAGCTCAGCGTTTGAGATACCCAATGTTGCCACAGACATAAACAATTGAAACGCTTATATACCACAGGCTCACAAACTTCTCCAGAAACATTATTATTACCAGAGATTTTAGTCTCAATAAATAGAATTAGCGAATTAAACGGTTATGTTCTTTCTTGTAAACGCTAACTCTATTGGATAATTTCATTCCAAAGAAAATTTCAATATTTATGACAATATACAACGACAACGACCATGTATGACTTTTGCGTCTTACTCTAGGTAAATAATACCGGTAGTAGGAAGGTTTGTAGTAATAATATATACAGCCAAATGGTTTATACATGCATTTATGACTTCTTTAATTACAGAATAAAATATTGTGTTCAGTGTTCAGTGTTCGGAGTTAACCTTACCTGTACACACACTTATCAGTTGTTACATTGGAGCTTTTCCGGGTTTCTTCATTGGCAGGATAAATTTTGGCGATGTAGCCTAGCGTTTCCCCTTAGTCGGTGTTGGTTTGTTGGTCAGGCGGTATCTCCTTCAGAGAAATCGTATCCCCGCAGATACCAAGCTTCTGCCACGGTTTTTTCCGCTAATACGGACAATTACAGTAGTGCCCCCATCCCGAACACCCTCAGCCGCAGTCCAAGGTTGCTCCGAATACTTCTGCATATACAATGTAGTACTTCACAGTCTCCTTCTCCTCCTCGCAATGAAGTAATGTAGGAGGCATCACCGTGTTCATGCGAACTCGGTACGCTGTTAGAACACATAATTGTCCACTGCGCAGCAGCCAAATCAATGTCACTTAGAGACAAGATCATAGTTCCATTTATCTGCATAAAAGAAATCTCACGGAACCCATATCTAGTTTACAGAATCAGACGTTCCCCTGTTCAAATCCAGGTAACGACACCGATGATACCAAGTAACTCACCACCGTTGTGATAATTATTCCGAAATAGTCAGATTTTTCCCATGACCCACACGTAAGGAATTTACTACTACTCTCACGCAGCACGCTGTAAAATCAATTTGTCATAGGGAGCAAAAAGTGTTTAACATGTGTTGCATTCGTAAGGCTTACGAGTCACTACAACAGCTACCACCTCTCAATGTGTGGTAAACACTCCATATTTTGTTATCCCACTTCCAAGGATCTAAATTTGACTGTGGAAATCTCTAGACGTCATTGGGCAGTTTTCCTAATTATGTCATAAATTTCGTTGACTACAATTGAATCTCTCTAATAGTACCGTTTGGACTCAACGATCAGTTGCTTGACCTTCCGCTACGATTGAATCCACTTTATCCTTGTGTTTATTAGGTCTCTGCCAACACAATTTCGTTCCATGATGGCCTTAAGAACCTCCCTTAAATACCTCCTAAAGAACATCACAATGCGGGTTGTGACTACGTCCTGAATTGCCTTCGAAAAAAAGGAAACCGTTATTTTTAAAGACTCTCCCTGACTCTGGTCTAAAACCCAGCTGAGAGTGTACTGTCCAACGTAGCTATTGTTCAGAAGAAGATGTCCTTCCTTAACAGAAGTTAGGACACCACCATATTTCACCCTTGTCCTATGAGGGCAAATGTATCCAGAGAGTTTCGGAGTTTCACCTCTGACTCCCGGTTTGACATCCTACGCTAGACGTTTATTTCTCGGATAAGCTGAGTAAGCTCAGGCATACCAATTCGAATTCCGTCAGCATTCCACTGATTGACACGGAGCGAATCTCTTCTAGTGAAGGTTCTGCTCTTCTCATCTACTGCTTGTTCAGTGGTAGCAGTAGTGCCACTAGGTTGGAAAACCTTAAAATACGAGTGGCATTCCAGTACCTGTTCTGAGATTACCAACTGTTAAGTCCTAATCAACTTTTATGATGCCTGCAGATAGCGATATTTCTAAGGGTTCTCACAGAGTTGAAGACTTGTGCCATAGACGGAACGCTTTCTGTTCCTATTTGGTTGACAATATATTTAATCTTCGTCGCATGTGTGCTGGTCGTTAAGCAGACAACAGATGTTATCAAACGAGTTGATAAAATTCCCCAAACATTTACCGGGTCACATGTTTATCTTTATATACCAACATATATCACTCATTTGGAATTAAAGCTGCTGACCAAATGATCAATCTTTTCCCCATATCCTAATATTAAACGTTATGTTACTAAATATAAACTACATTACTTAAATATCATGAACAACTATGAGTAATAAATTATCTTCTGGTTATGCAATCATATTTATGTATACTGTTTGGATTTGACCAGCGAGCCATTCAGATTGTAAAAGAAAATATAGTACCTGTGGTACGCTTTATTAATGATATAGTTTGTATTTTGAAAGGCTAATTAAAAACTTTACAAAAATTTACCAAGAAAATGTTATGAAGTTGAACCCAAAATTAATTTAGAATTTAATACTTTTATTGTTGAATTGATGTTTTGACCGGTAACATTTCTAAATAGAAGCAATCATTATGTGACTGATAAAAAAATCAACGTAAGCAGGTATAATCTCATAGAATGAGGATCCACAACAGATCTCATTGAAAGCAAGCTTCAACAAATATATTCATATAACAGAACAGATTTACTAATGAGGAAAATATTCAATCTACATACGATAATATATGTCGTTAAATGCTTTATTTCACACTGATTTTAAAAATACAACCTGTCATCAAAGAATTTCAAGATATCTTTGGAAATGTGTACAAAGTAGTTGTTTTGTAACTACAAGCGATAGCATAGTTTAGTACGTTCTAAGTTTCCTGTTGAAATTGTTGTTATTTAATTAAATGCAATAATACTTTTGCTAGCGTGCTTAGCGTTCTGCTCTCATTCCAGTTTCGTTTACTTCGTCGTTCTCTATCTTCACGATTAGTTCAACTGTAATCGCCTCAAATTGAATCTTGATAAAACCGAAATTTAAACTTCGCCTTGATTCAGTATCACTAACACATGTTACACTAAACGAAGTTCAACTTAAAACATCAAACTTTGTAAAGAGTAATCTGTGTTACCTTCGATTCACAACCCAACTTTGACTGACACATACATAATCGTCAATATTACATAATACGTCGGTCGGCTTTCATGTTCATTAAAGCAGCTTATCGCATCCGACAATACATTGACCAAGACACCGCCAAAATTGTTATCAACGCATTCGTAATCTCCACAATCGACTACTGCAACACAATTTTGGCATCGGCAACTGCATCACGACTCAAGTTGTTCCAACGAGTGCAGAATGTATGTGCTCGATTCGTATGCGCACAACAGCGAAGACCCCCTACCCCTCAGTGTATCGGAGATCTGCATTGGTTGCCGGTAGCAAAACGCATTGAATTCAAACTTGCCTGTATCATACACAAATGCGTTCATTGTAATGCTCATATGTCCACATTCATCTCAGATCACAGGTTGGCATCACTCTCTACCAACCAATTACCAAAATCAATGCCGGCAATAGTGTCGTCTCCTCTTTCTTCTTAATTCGTAACTTTCCTTCTTCCTACTATTTCCTCTTTCTAATCACTTTGAATACTTTAAGTTGATTTTTTTGCAAATATATATATATATTATATTTACTTCTTATTAATAAATGTATATTATACAATCTATGCCAGCACCAGAATTAAGCTTATTTTCCACAATATAATATTCTTTATTACGGTATTTAATTTCAGTTTAAATAATGGGGTAAATATTAAAATGTTATCTCTTGTCAGTGACAGCAAATATAACATATATATGCATATGATCTGATTTTATTGTTGATATATATACCAGTAATATCACATATACTCGAATCTTCATATACTCGAATCTTCATATACTGGAATCTTCATATACTCGAATCTTTATATACTCGAATCTTCATATACTGGAATCTTCATATACTCGAATCTTCATATACTCGAATCTTCATATACTCGAATCTTCATATACTTGAATCTTAATATACTCGAAATCGTAATATACGCAAATCTTCATATACTCGAATCTTCATATGTTCGAATTGTGTATGACGAGTAAAAGTTAATAACACCTATTTTTGTTTTGTTTTTCACACCAACAAGTTTTTTGACACCTACAGTGTGAAAAAACAGGTGTCTTTACCTATCTTAAATCACGTACTAGCAAATATTATTCGTCAGGTGCATATTATCTATAATATTTATACGATTGCACAGTGAAAATGTCTAACAGATGTCTTTCATTAAAGCAACAATAAAACACACATAATAATATAGACATATAAGAGAATATTTATTAATGTTTTGTTATAATTTTAATACTTTTTTCAGCCTTATTTACAAACCGTCAGCCACATTTTTTATAATTTGCCATTATGTATTGAGTTATTTATACTTTATAGTTAGTTATACTCAGTTACTTAATGACCAATTACAGCTAAATTTAATCGAATAAAGCAATATGTGAACATACCGCACTGATTAATCTCTCGAGCAATGAAGATTAGAGTATATGAAGATGTTAGCACCTCGAGCATTATGACGTTTCGATCATATGAAGATTTGAGTTTGTGATATTCATGTAAGTGAAGATTCGAACAAATAACAATTAGAGCATGTGATATACACCGGCGAAATATTGACGTCAGTAAAATTTTAGTTATATCACTCTGTTGTATAACAGTGATGAATCGTGAAATTATAAATATTCATAACTATTCCTTTATTGTAAGAAATAACATGACATTATTTAATTGCAATAAATTCGTTTCAATATTTCTTCCATCTAGTTTCTGAAACAAATGTGCACAAGAGTTATGTCACTTTATGTTACCGATATATCAGTTGGTCCGGTTTACTGACAAATAACATGACATATTTTAATTTGAAAATAAAGTTAGCAGGAAATGATAGTTTGTTTGACAATATCATGGTACCAAATACACGATGTAAGTATGCCATTTGTTATTGAATATGTTATTCAGCAATATAGTTGAGTGTATCTAAACAGGATTTATGTGAATTTTTTAATTTCAATAATTATGCAAATATATGTAACCGTTTATATCGATAAGTAAATAGCTATATATATATAATAATAAATAATTATATTAGAAATGCTTAGAACTGAGAAATTTATTAATATTAAAAAAGAACAATATCGACTTTGTCCTAAAAGTACTCACCTGATAATTGAATGTCTTGCTCACACCTTTTTAAGGTTATTGTCACACCATCATAATATAAAGTATTAAACTGTGATAAATATATCAGAACACGATCACATTAAATCCGGCAATTTATTTAATTTTATATAAAATAGATTTTTCTTAAAAAAGAAATATATCATTATAAAAAACTATTTATATTATACTATTTATATAATACATTTTTATGTATAATTAAGATAATAGGTTGAATATTGAATTTGATACAATGTACATTAGTATGAAAAAATGTACATTAGTAACTTCGATGTACAATAGTTGTATGTACATCCATCAGAAGCATTCTATAATATTATCTTCATCAATTTACAACTTACTGCAATAATTATATATTGATTATACATGGTGATACTATAATACAGTTTGAATTTATGAAATGACAGATACATTCAACAATTCAGAACCAGAACGTCTCAGTTTCCAAGTGTTTGGAGTATACTTGCTGAGCAATTATGAGACACGTACAATTACCGTAACCAAAAGAATAGCTTTGCATAGTAAATATTGCAAAAGTAAGTCCCATTGACTTATTATCAAATGTAAACATGTATATGTCAATTATATTCATAATAATATGAATACGTTGATGACGATTTGATTTATGTGCACATGTCATTTAAGGCGATTCATTATCAAATATAAATTTTATAGTAGAAAACGAATAGTTTCACAATATTGAGTTAGTTATTCAAAGCAATGAATTATGCAAGATGCAATTTTTTTATTTATAACCAATCATTATTTTATTAATACTACCAACCTTAACACTAGAACTACCAAAAAATATTAATACTTAGAATCTGGCAAATAATTATGATTCAAAACCTAATATGGTAGACATTAACATAGTTATAGTTTATAAGCAAAGTTTATAGATAACTTTTTGACCAGAATGATTACCGCAGCATACTTTCCCACAGTGACGACATGTTGTTGTACTTTTATTTGGGCACACTTTGCCATTATTTTGAAGCTGACACTGCCGTCGTTTTAAATTCGGACGGTCGTCATTGAGAGCAATTGGTCTTCCAGGTGGAGGCGTCGGTCTACACAGTTCCTTCACAAGCAGCAGAATGAAGGAGCGTCGTAAAATATTAGAGGATGTCACTTTTTGATATATAATCCAAAAGTTGAGAACTGCAATATCGAGTAAATTGATATTACTGCCGAACTGCAATATCGGCCATCGACGAGTTCCTGATTTACAGGTTCGATACTATGCCATCTGATCCATAATGTCGACACCATACTGTATTTCGATGAATTGTAAGCAGAAATTGTTTCAGGTAGTTTTTTTCAATGGTCGTTATCAATATTTACAGTCTTATGCGTTGAGCTCAATAACAAAACATTATTGTTTGTCTTAGCCTTATAGATGGTGAGCGTAATGTTTGATTGAGTCTTGTAAACCTCTGTAGAGTACAAATACCGCTTCTTCATCATGCCATCGACAATCGGTACCTCGCGTCTATTCTTTCTTATTGTTCCCAGCAATGTTGTCTTCTTCTCTCTCAGACCATCGGCAAGTCTCACACTTGTGAAGAAGTTATCTGTTGTTAAAATAAAGTTAAAAGACAATAGCTGAATAATTAAAATATATATAATATTCCAAATTTTCGAATACCTTTTTATCAAGGAATACACCTATACAGTTCCTTGATAAAGAGGTATTCGAAAATTTGGAATATTATATATATTTTAATTGTTCAGCTATTGTCTTTTTAACTTTATTTTACTTTTAAGCTGATTGCAAACCTTAACATTATCTGTTGTTATTTCACGACCAAAATTCAGAAACGGGTCCGCCAACTTCAACACAACATTTCCAGGAACATCTTGATTGACTTGGTTAGTAGGATCCTTCCTAAGGTAAGGCATGGCATTACAACCAAATTTTGTTTTGCAATCGGTTAGTACCCAAAATTTCACGCCAAATTTGTCTGGCTTCGACTCCATATATTGAATAAATGCACAACGCGACATGCATGGAAACAGTTGCTCGTATATTGTGATATATTCGCCGGGTACGAAAGATCGTTTGCAATTATTAATGAACGAATTCCATACATAAGATATCAAACAAAATGTGTCTGTTTCACGTCTATGTCGTTTCGTATTTCTATGATCAAAACTCAAATTTTTCATTATTGTTTTAAATTTTAGGCGAGACATTGTGTTTTTGAAAATCAGAGGACCCCATTCATTATTCCACAAATATTTTATTGATGTATTCTTAGCTGCTAATACGCCTCTCGCAAGTTGAAGGGCAATAACATTTTCCAACTCTTCCAGACTCATGTCATATTCCGGATTAGAAGCAATTTCTTGTTCAACGGTGCACCGTCTGATTGATCGAAGTATTGGCTCGTCCACGAGCAATTGGAATGCAGTTTTGGGACTATTTTCTTGTATTGCTTGAGCATATGGAGTTGGGCCTGGTCGAATGTTCAGTACATTCTCTACAGCAGCTCGTCCAACGTTTCGTTGACCCGTTAGTCTCGTCCACTCTATTCCCGCTCTTGAATGTAGCTGATTAGGAATTCCTTCTATATAATTTCTTAGATTATCCTCTTCTCCACTCGATTCTTCACTCAAAATAACAGCACACTGCATCTCAGCTAGTAAACAGAAGTATGCTGATTGGTAAGACAGACAAATTGCCGCCTAAAATTGATAGTTCGTAAAACGAAAATGACCGCTTGGTAGTTATAGGTAGCGGAAGGCTTTATAAAGAATGCATAATAGCTATGAAATTTTTACTCGGCCATAATATACTTCTTAAAAAGTTAAGAAAAAGTCACTTGATATGGATCATTTAACTTGTTTTGAAATATACTTATTTGAAGCTCGAAAAATGCGAATGGTCAAACATGACCGCTTAGTAGTTCTAGTGTTAACTATATTAAAGTAACATAATACAGTGTGCATATTACATAATACTGTAACCACACAATTTTAATAATTATATATTTAATAACTTTTTAAATTGGAAATTTAAACAGTTATGTACAGATCTCGTAATTCATGTTTGCAAACCTTTTGATACGACAATGCTAATAACGACTGACCAGGTCGATCCTACATTTTTCAATTCTCTGTTTTCAAAAGAAAACTTGACGATGGGGTTTGACTAATTAATAACAAAAACAACGTTAACGATAATTCGAATGAAACTGTAGTCAAAAACAGTAATGTCAACAATTTTAAAAACACAATTATTAAATAGGTTGAACATGATCAGATATCACTATTTTCTTAATAAAAATGTTATATAATTTTATCATTATTAATGTTATACATTATTAATCTTTACATCTTTTGCAGATGTTGACACAATACAATTATCGCATGTTCGCAAATGTTTTCGAGCTATAACCTGGACTCATCAGAAACCCTATGAAGGGTATTACATCACGTTTAAGCATACAGAGGGCAGTTACGAGAAATACTTTGCTGTAAACTCAACAAAACGTATGTTTATTCAAATATGAAATATTGTAGTTTTTCAAAAGTCTATACCCACTAAACGTGACTTGATACGATGGAATGAAACGCCTCACTTTTTCATTTTATGTAGGAACGTGTGTGTATGAATGATGTCTCATCAGTTACTATACATTATATAGTGTTTGTATTGAATATTGATTTCGTAGCGTGGCGTCAAGAAAAAGTTGAACAAATTAAACTTTAGCTTCGTTGCGTCGCACAGCTCTCTTATTGTTTTAGAATACCGATTTGATGCTTAGGTGGTGGATAGATGTGAATCTGAAAAACTTAGAATACTGTACTGAGTATGTTACCAATGCCAATATAAGTTTTATTATATTTTTGTATGTTTTGACAACTTTTTGGAAAAATAGATTTTATTGTTTTAAATACAATTACCCTACCAACAACTTTTTAATTGTGAACTACAAAATATATTAAAAATGTCTGTTATTATCATACATTTTGTATTAAATAATTTTATTTGACATGTATCGTATTTTTATTATTTTATGTTGTAAACTATTTCCACTAAATATTATCGGCAAAGTTTTTGTAGCTACTTTTCTGATTTCCAAACTCTATTAGAATACGATTTGTTTTCTTAAAATTGTGAATATTATATGCTGTATATATTATACGTATGTTTCACAAGTAAATATCAGCCATATCGTAAATATAACATCATTTTGCTTGCGATTTTAACAACTATAAGTTCACATATTAAATTTGTTTCACTGTAGATTCAGAAGTGATATTTTATTATTTACATTCCTTATAAAATCACAAATTTATGTTATGAAAATATAAATTGAAACTTATGCAAGAACTACTTATACTACCTTTGTTTTCGCTGATTTTATGTCAAATACGTATTGAAATATATATTAATAATATACAAATATATATATATATATATTCAACAACACATACATACGTGTTTGATTTTAATATATATTTATAATATTGAATAAAATATATTTCGGTCTATTTTAATATTTTATATATTATATTTCTACATTTATACTATTATTTTACTATATTAGTTTTGAATATAAGATTCATTTTTAATTTATGCACGGAAACATATCCTTTATTGTTTTTCTTCTTTGTTGTGAAATACTTAGTTTTAGTTCTCAGATTTTTTAATATTTCTTACGTAAAAAAATGGTTCTGCTAAATGTAATGAATAAATAAAAATCAAGATTATTGAATTATATAAATTTTAAAATATATGCAATATTTGTTAAAATATGACGTCTAAGTGTACTATAGTCACATATATATATTCCGTTCAACATATACGCTGAGCCATACCATAAGAGTATGTACTTAAATTTGTTTGAATGTAGTTTAGCATTGTTTTTAATAATCAAATTGAGTCATTCGTATGAATGCTATTTAATATTATATCATATCGAATGTTTTTATTAAAGCCGCATTAAGAAATGTATTGATTGTTAGTCTATAATTATGTTTCAATTTGAAATATATATTTTAATTATAATACAATGTAGCCATATTATGCTTGAATTCAGGGCAGTAATTTTAGGGCGCGTAGCGCCCGCAAAATTCTGCCCTGAATTCAAACATAATATGTCTATTGTATTATTTTAATTGATTTGATTACATTTATCTAAGCAATGAGTTTAAATTTAAATTAGTATAA
>JAUZND010000014.1:0-14462 GCA_034780555.1 Coelogynopora nodosa | reverse complement strand
CTAAATTAAAGTCTAAAAATTAAAACTTTACCAAGAAATTCAACATTTTCCATGTACCAAATAAATAAGAAATTACTTGTTTCAATTCTAATTAAATATGACATTATATTTTTATTAACCGATAAGTTATATATCAGTTCAAATGAAAGTTCAATATAGGGAGGACAGTTGTAGTATAGAGGATTCCCTCGCAGAAATCATTGGAAAAATAACAATATCAAAAAAGATTAACTAATCAATTTCTAAACAAAACTTGTTCGTCCAATTCAAAAGCACTGACTTGATCTGGGATTATTTTGTCAAATTGGATATCGTCTTCACCATATATTAAAATATTAGGTATTACTTGGCGAATCAGCAAAGTTTCTTTATAATGTATTATAGTTTTATTGTACCACGTTCCCATATTGTGATGTAATGTGAACTTTTCCTTAAAGTTTCTTGGATGTAACAGAGAGTCGGAGTAATCAATACGATTTTCTTTCTTTACAATTCGACAAAGTCTGTGAGTTATAATTAACGGCTTAGTTTTCAACACTCTAAATGCATTGCAGGCATGTTTCAACATGTAAATTCGTTCCTTGTCTTTGGTCATACTCAATTTAGAGTAAAAATAAAGTGAAGGTGCAAGAAATACACTAGATTCGCGAGTGGTAAAACGAAATAATGATTCATACTTTTGTAATGCATCTGTTACAGCGAGCGGACCTGTCAATGATACTGGAAGTGATTCGTGTGATTGAATAATGTGTTGAATTAACATTGACCAAAATGGGTGATTTCGACGTGACATCATAAATCCATTAAATGCCAAAACACTACTGCGCCTATAAATAGATATAGGATGAGGTTCCGGTTCCCTGGCAATAACACAACTATGAGAAATCATCAGTTGTTCCAAATTTTGGAACGGTTCTATATCTAGATCGGCATAGATTCCTCCATACCAATCCAATATAATGTAGCGCATAAAGTCGGCTTTATGAATCGCTGAATTCAACTTGTTATAAAAATTGTTCATTTTTCCGCTTAATTTTTCTTCTGCGAATTTATCCATACCTTTGTCCGTCCAAAACATAATTGTAAAATATGAATAAAGTAGCTTCCATTTTGTCAAATACATAGCTTGTTGTTTTGATATATTATTATTTTTCCATTGAATATGTAAAATTGGAGGAATTCCGAACTCTGAACTTATTTTTTTCATTTTTGCGATCAGTCGATCGTTAGTATAAACAGAAACAAATCGATATATTTGTTGAGATGTATTTCTTCGTTTATTAATAGCGAAATCATCTTCTTCAATTTCAACCTGGTATTCATCCTGGTTGTTCACTACAATGGAAATATTATATGAACTAATGCGGCGCAGAACAATGATATATAATGCAACAAAAAAGATAGCTAACAATGTCAATAAAAATGTTTTTGAATAAATTAGTTTTAATTTTAATCTGATAAAACTCATTATTGGTGAGCAAGCGAATGAATAGGATCACTATTGTGTGTCTTAAAATAATGTTCCCTTTTGCTTTAAACACAACACATAGACTGTGTAAATAGTCACTCTTACATTCAATGAATCTAGGCTAACAACGACATTGTAATATCATAAATGGTGCCGCCAGTTTTGTACATCTAGCCAATTATTTCTGTGCAATTTACCGATACGCATGGTTTCACAAATTAGTAAACTTCATATAGTGATCTATTCATAAAGCGCAACTCATCGATATAATCTAAAGGTAAACTCCCGAAACAATACACTGCACTTGATAGTAAGTAGTACCACACTAACAGAAATACAACACTTCTATCTCTGAAAGCATAACATTAGGCCACCCACTACTTGATAAATAAAGACAAGAAATGGTTAGCCTACTTGTGAGAAAGGCAGGTATGCAGGTAAAATTTTGCAGAGAAGCATATTGTTAACAGATTTCAATATAAACACTTATAGATATGCTACCAATCACCCCACGCATATGAGTTTGTTTGCTAAAAGAAATCAGCTGTTTTATTGAATGTAAAATTCCTATATTTTTATAAATTTATACGTTTTTTATTAGTTACTAATGAATATAGAAACCAAAAAATCGTTTTATAACGAACATGTATAGCAACACAATTTTAAAAAAAGAACTAATTTTAAATGCATATAAAAAAAGAATTACAAAATATTAATGCCAAAATAATTGGAAAATACATATAGCCTATTATTAGGATTTTTTTATAGTCTATGGTCTAACTAATTACTTGTAACTGATAGAAATCGGTTAATATCCTTGATAAGAAAATGAAATAAGTATAAGTGATGTGGGTGAAACTAGAAAATTATAATATTATTTTTTTTAAATTAGAAAGAAAAAATATATAACAACAGCCTTATTATTTTAACTAAAGAAAAAAGGATAATGCGAGTGTACGAAACAAAAATATAATAAAAGTAATTAAATTAAAATTATATCTTCAAACGTACCTGCAGAAAAATATATTTCTACCGAAATCCACCAGTAAATTCAGTTAATCGGCCAACAAAGTCAAAACCGAAACTGAAACTTCAATTACAATATTAGCGCTTCGTAGCAAGTCTAGGTTATCTCTAAAAGTCTGGTTATTACTTATTATTATATTTAGTTTTATATTAAGTTAGATATTTTAAAAGGATTATCATGGAATATTTTTAAAATTATTATAAACACTATCATACTAAATACTGGTATATAGATATGACAGTAAGACTATTAGATATATTTAGTTTACAACAGAGACATACACTGCGATATAGTGTTAAGCGCTTATATCTAGAACCCCTCTACCCCCGTTATGCGTAATGATATTAATGAATAGTCCCTATTAATCAACACAATATAAGTTTCTAAGTATATAGGCTTCAACAAAATATAGCATGTTACACTATATATAGTAAAACATCGTATAGCAAAACACGCTCTAACTTTCTGCTTTTTAAAAAGCTCCAAATTATTTTATTATTTAGTTATTTCATCCACTAATATAGTATATGATGACATCCAATAATAGCCTACCTTATAACTATTAATTAATTTTAGAATTACTAACAAAATTTAAAATGATATGTTAAATTTAATAATTAATAAAGTTTATAATTTATAAATACTTATATATATCATGAGCCTTAACTCTAGGGTCTGATATATAGGTATATATTATACTCTAGGCTAGAGTTGTTTTTAGGATTGGGGAGTTTAACTTACAAAAAACTTATTATAATTATTTTTAAGATTCCTATTAATGAAGTCATGGTTTTTTGGGTTTTTGTTTACATTTCTAAGAAAGAGCTTTATAACTTGAATTTAAAGGTCAGGGTGTCCACACTTTTTTAAAATAAAATGTGAGTATATATTGTGAATATATTTAAGTATATTTGAATATAAAAAATCAGTATATATATATATGAAGGTTCGAATATTTGAATAGGCCTATATCTACAACAATCTGTAACAAATACAAGCAAATATGTACAAAAAAGCAAATATGTACAAAAAATGGCTTGTTATTAAATAGTGCCAAAGGCAACATTTTTTGAGTGTAATAAATCAAGTATAAAAAACAGCATGAACAGTTTTTTTTTAATTCAATAACAACTAAGAACATTTGAGAATAAACATAAAATTTCGAGTATATTCTGGTATATTTCAGCATAATGTAAAAGTATATTCAAGTACATAAGTGAAATTTCGAGGATATATGGACACCCTGAAAGGTCTATAAAAAAATTATTTTCTTAAAAATTGATGAAATTATGTAGGCCTACTTATTATTTAAATGAGTTTATATATATTGGGGGCCCTCCTGAAATGATGCTCCTGCATATAAAGCTAGTAAAAGTAAATAATTACATTAGTAACCTTTTTTGATCTAAGACTAAGACTATAAAGTATATATGTAAATATAATAGATATTAGATAATGCTAAAAAAGATTAACAAATAATTCAATATTGGCAATTAATTAAAAACCTGATTGGCATCATTTTTAAGCTAAATTTGTTTTTAATGTGTTGCGTTACCATTTTATACATGCAGTTTTACACTTTTGTAGCTACAGTCAGTATATATTGTAATACGTTCAGAATTGGTTGGCCCAGTTTTATCTTCTGAACTGCAGTTGGACAAATTTTTGAGGACCAATTGTGAACCTGACCATGTTGTCAGGTTCCTAATTTGTCCCCAACAATGCAGTATTAATTAAATATTATGTTAACCTTAATTTGCATTGATGTAATTAATATTAATTAATAAGCATAACATTTATGCCCCTGGCTATGCACGTTAAAACTCAAGCTTGTCTATATGCTATTTTATGTCACATTAATTTATACGATAATAACTGAAAAAAATAATTAAAAAATAAAGTTTAAAAATACATTAATTATCTCAACTTAATAATAATTCATATATAATATTCATTATATAGACATTTAATTCTTAGCACTAATTTTTATAGCACACATATACATATATATAGTGTATAACTATACAATATATATATATATAGCCTAATTGGTGTATTATTATAAATATTATATTAAATATAAACTTACTTTTTAACGTAAATATGGACGAAAATTTAGACAAAATTTAATAATTCTAAATGCGCGTGAGACACTCTTTTCAAATAATAATATGTTTTAATTAACTTTAATAAAAAGATCGATAACATTAATTTTGTCGACATTTTCTACAAAATATATATTTATAAAAACTATATCTAATCAGGACTGTCTCGATAGGATCACCATGGACATTTCCTACTGATACAGCCTATAAAATCAAAGTAGCGATTTAACAACTGTCGAGTCACGATATGTTTTTCATTTCGATAATGATGCCTAGGAAGTGTAGCTGTTGTTGTTGCGGTATGTTCTCGGGAGAATGCTGTACTGCTAATTGCAAAACTTGGTAATAGACGTAGACGTGCTCTGACAAAATTGACTGCTATAAATTTCAAAAAAATCCAGACAAATTAAATTTATGATGTGCAGCACTTCCTAATATTATTAAACCAGAACATATCACGGATTACATGTGTCTATGTTCAAGCCTCAAGGCATTGGCCGCTATAGACTGCCCTATGATTAGGATCAAAGGTAGACAACGTCCTTCCGTGCCACCCTCTATTTTTCCTAATGTGGCTGTGACAGTTTCGAACGGCAAACTATACTGCCACTACATCTCGAGACATCATTCAAACAAATATATATCACTTGATCAGAGAAATTCCCTTCCGGATGAAATAATATTTTTCAATGAAGTTGATGATGTTATTTCTGATATTTTCCACTGTTTGTAGAGCATTTACAAAAAAATGGGTCATATTTTATTAAAAAAATATATAGTGGTTATAACTGCTGATTAAAACAATCAGTAAGAAATTGATGGTGACTGAATTCAAACAGAGTAAACGCCTATTGTCTGTAAGGATCTACTTGGTTTTCAAGTTCATCTCGAGAAGGGGATCCAATTAGAGGTAATAATTCACCACGTTCGAAATATAGTCACCGAAGTGAAGTGAAAGAAGGAAGTGAAAGCGGCAGCTGTGATCCTAGAAAAATCATTGCAGATTTGTGACATCCGTTCAACAAATTATTCGTTTTTGATAGAACAATTGACTTTATTAGCCCGTGGCGATCCACAAGGATGTCGGTATAACAGCCAAACAACATTGGTTGCTCTGAATGTTTACCTCTGCAATAGATTTTGTTACAATCTTCTTAGAAAATACATGGGATTACGAATAGACCAAATTGCAATTAATTGTCAATATATTACAATGGAGTGCAATTTATTTCATCACAATTTTCGAAATATTTCATAATTAATTGCAATTTTCACAATTTTATCGACAATTTATTACAATTTTCACAAATTAAATCGGCACTTTATTGCAATTTCAATTTGAATTTATTAGATGTTTAAAGCAAATCATACTACTTTCAGTAATATTACAATTATAAAAATTTTTTTAAAATTAATGAAATTAATAATATTCAATGTACAAATAAAGCAAAAAATACCTATATGAAGGATTATTACAAATTTAAACGCAGTAAGACCAAACAGGGTTAATAAAAATTACTTATAGAGAGCAATGGATACATTACAATATTAAAATGTGAAGAAAATGTTAAATCCTTGAAAATGTATCATTATATTTCCTCTATTTACCACACAATATAGTTGTTTAGGCAGGTACACTTTTCTAAAAATCAATTAATAAAATACTGTATCATTTAATGACCAACGTGGAGCGGGTTTATGATATAATAACTAAATGGAGTAATTGTATAAATTTATAATATATTAAAATAGTTCATGCACAGATTCGTGCAAAGATTAGGGTTAGTGTAAGGGTTAGGGTTATGGTTAGGGTTAGGGATTAGTAAATCTGCGTGCACAAATCTATATATGCTTGACCTACTTAAATAGATCATATCTACAAAGGTAGTAGGTCAAATATGAACTATCGCAAAAAAATTATTTTATTTTATCAAGAGCTACATTTTGACACCAAGATACGGAACCGTATGATGTTCCGTTCTTCAGGTGAATCTTTGGAAAGGTTGTATATACGTTATAACGAAGGTATTAATAAATGACAAACATACGATTATATTTTAACTTAATGAAGAGAATAATTTTTACTGATATATTAACAAAACAAAAATATAATATTTTATTTTATTTTATTTCACCTGCGTTGCCATATGCCACACTTGTTTTTTTTTATAAGAAATTTTCATAAATATTAATTGCACAATAACCCCTAAGAAATAGGATGATTACCAGCATAGAATTAAAATGTATTCAAATATTTGCTGGTGGTATTTTGACTCTTTTGATTTCTGTTGGGGACGTATATAATTACAATAGTATTATTTTCTTTTAAATTGTGTTTAGGCGTGTTTAGGATGTTTTTCTTTGTTCTTACTGAACTAATTTAAAAAAATTACGGACAGCAAGTATTATATTTATGATATACAATATTTGCTGGTGGCTTTACGTGGTGGTTCATTCCAAATTATAATATTTTATAAATTAAAATTAATCCGTAAATTAGCGTTTATTTTACCGTGATAACTATCTAAAATACATTTTGAAACAGAATATAAGAATAACAAAATAAGAATAACAGAAAAAAATAAACAAAATATATTTTAACATCGGTTCGACATAGTATTATATATATATATTTATATATCACGCCTGTAAATTACAAGTAATACATAATAAAATAAATACTAAAATATTAAAGTTGGAGTATTCAAGAAGAATATAATTGTTTATTTAATCAGTTCAATTGATTATAATTTTATGCAATTGCTTCATTTAGTTATTATATTATAGTATGATCATGAAATTGTTCAACATAATCAATATACATAACGTTGCTAATATATATTAAAGCATATAGTATGTTATAAACACAATATTACTTTACTTTACGAAATATATCGTTCAGGAATTCGAAACAATCATCAACATCAGCTATTAACTATATGGTAACACATTTAATCTTTCACCCCTAACCTGGGGCTGAGAGAACAGCTTGGTCCAGTGGTAACACCAGGCTAAACAGCCACCCTAATGACTCGCGAGGTCGAGGTTTAAATACCGCTAAAAAAACCGTAATCAGTAACTCAGCAAGTATATAGATATATGCTGTTAAATTTTCTTAAATCATCTTTATAATTAATAGCCAAGATTTCGTCATATTTATGCACGTTACATTTTTTAAAGCGGTCACATTTGCGTGTATATGACACGTCACCGAAACATAGTAAACACGTGACTTATCGAAACAAATTGGGCAGAGAAAAACAGTTTTGTATAGATTGATAGTTTTGAAAAAATACATAATACATTTATTGTGATTTAGTTCTTTCTAAAAATCGTTATCTATTTGAAATGTTTTGCCGAATTCCGAAACGCTGGTTAAACTAAACTAAGTTCAGTTCTTAATCGATGGTTAGCTAATCTAAGGTTAAAATTGATATTCCTCAAACTCGATGAACCGTAAATTTTATAAATTTGAAAAAAAAATTGTTAGAAATATTACATTAATCTTTGAAAGATAACTGAAAGTTTCTTTCAAATTATCGAAGAAATAGCGATCGAACTACCGAAAGTCGTGAAGCAAACAGAACATTTCTTCAATTTCGTCTTGCAAATCAATTATTTTATTAACCAAATTGACAAAAAGAGTGTTAAAGCTCGAACCACAAATTAAAGTTGTGATATATTTTATATTTTTAGCTCTAAATTCGCCTACATGTTTGTACGCAAAATGAGCTAATTGTCCTTTTTATTGTAGTTACAACTTAATATGCATATACTTTTTAATACATTTTCCCGTGTATCTAAACGAAAGTATTTACAAACTTTAAAATTAAAAATACAACTATTCTAAGTTAAAAAGCAATATATGTGACTTGGTGTAACACATCTATGAGACTATATTTTTAGACCCCATTTATGCTTATCGAAATAGCTTCCGTGGCCAGCCATTAGCCCCGACCTCAACCCCATGGAGACATCTGGCAGTATCTCAAATCACAACTTGACCAACATGTTATCCATACCATGGACCAGCTGTTTGAGGTTGCATCTGAGCTGTATGCTAACACACCTCAAGACTTTCTTCAAGAACTCATTCAGTCAATGCCACGTCGATGCCAGGAGGTGACTGATCGTAATGGAGGAATTACATCCTATTAGCCTCTCAAACCCCACCCCCTCCCCCACCTTCTTTGAGAACGCTCAAACAGTCTCTTTCGAGACTACTACTTATTGATTGATAAAAAATAATTTAACATGATCTCTTTTCACAAAGCTTCCAATTGAGTTAGCAATTAAAATTGCCTGCAACAAACTCCAAAACTTGATCCTATCCTGCATTAAAGATATCTCAGAGCTTTTAAAATGCCCCCTGCAATGATATTGGATCAAGGTCACCTTAAAAACCCCTATTATGATCGACCAATTACTACCCAAAACCAAATCTTGCACTCCTCCCAATAGTGTAATGTAGTAGCATACTCAGCACCTTGCAAGTTTTGTGGTGACACTTATATTGGTCAGACTTACAACACATCTTAAGCAGCATAGAGACTACGTAACATAGAAAGCCTGAGAAATCTGCCTTAGCTTAGCTCAACACAGTATTGAACTCACACCGAATCGATTTTGACAATGCAAGATTATTCAAAGGGAGCAACACAATTAATTGTACGCATTATTTTAATCTACCAACTATCTGCAACAGCCTTTTATAGTTTTTTTCTTCTCAGCTTACTTTATCCATAACGGTCTTACTGGGCCATTGGTTTCATCATACATTTTGTCCAGTCATTCATTGTGTTTGTATAATTATAATCCTCTTTCTCTTTCACTCCTAACCTGCTTTGTTCTCAACCCCTTACTCCATTTTACAGTTATTCTGTAGCAAATATATCGGGACCAGCCATTCGTGATATACCGTTTTAATAATCGGTCCGACCGATCTGAGATAATCCTAGATCGGTCCAAAATTGGGTGTGATCTTAGCCCAGTATAGTCCGTCTAAGGCAGTAAAATTTCGGAACGTAGGTCGTAGGCTTTGGATACTGTAATATGAACAGCAGAGTTGGGTGGAGATCCGGAGTTTCCGTTGTCTGTAGAGAATGCTCCAACTTCTTATCGACTTCTCACTCCATCACCTTGATTGCCTGCTCGAAAGGATCCGGGCTCATGTTGTTACCGTAGTGTATGGGTAGCCGATTAATTGGTTGCCAGTAGAACCGATGAGACCCTTTATGCTGATAAATTCTGACGAATTGAAAATTAAACTGACCCAGTTGCATACTGTTGACACGTCGATAAAATCTAAGATCTTTTCCGCTGCCTTGTAACGATGATGAGGGCCCACCTTCACTTCTGGCAGATTTTCTCTGATGATAGGCTCAACACTATTGAATGATGCCTTTGTATAGCTGGGGCTTGTATGAAATTTTTATCGCTGGTATGTCTTTAAGAGAGGAGGTCCGAACTGTTCCGTGCAGGAGAGAAGAATGAGCTCCAGAGCGCTGTGCAGCGTCTTTTATACCATCACCAACATCCAATCAGAGGCAAGCTATGAAATATTTAACGTTGACTGGTTAGTTGCAGGTAGTAAACCCGATAATTAATGATTATTACCATAAGGAATTCACAAATCGATTGGGGAACCCTAAATTCGGAATCCCCGCCCCCGATTTACAGGGAAACGACCTTGATCTTGTTTAAATCGGTCAATAGGAATGTGATTTCTAAAAAATGCGCGAAATTTTAAAAAAGAACGAAATTCAAACTGTTGGCGCGAAAATCAAAATTCTGTTGAAGTAGAGTAGAAACGGTCCTTCCCTACTACTGGAAGAATAGTTAAATAATTGTTTTAATAATTATATGCTAAACATTTTGATATACTTGATATATTTGACAGTACTCAGATATACTAACAGCACTCGAAGAGTCATTTGCAAGTTTTTATAAACGTAATTCAACAAAAGTTTTTGATATATAAACGAACCAAATTCAATTTTTTACGACGTAATTAAAAAACGTACGGTATTAATTATTTCGGTAAAAAAGGCATAGTACTTTATTTATTGTGATAATATACGCATGAATTTGTTATATTGTTGCAAAAATTAGCATTTTATTAATATTAACAGTTATGTACAATTATAATATTTATATTTACTTATAATTATATATTTACTCCGCTAAACATTAAATATATCCATATGTGTCTAAAGTTTATTAAGATTTTTAATATATTAAAATTCCACTTTGGTATATATAATTCACTTATTTAAAAATTAAATGTGTTTCATAAATATTACAAATGTTTCAAAATGTTCCGAAAATACATTGGACATCACAGGAGAAACACATTTGGTTGATGTCAACTAAGAGTTATAGGATAAAAGGAAATCAATTGAAATAATAATTTTGTCCCTCCTAAGAACCGATAAAAGAGCTACACGATAAGTTGGACAGTTAATGTGCTTTCTATAATGCTAAGTCCACTGATTTCTAAGTTATAAAATCAGGCGCGTATTCAGGGGAGGGGATCACGGGATCATGGATCATGGGATCAGGGGAGGGGATCACATGGGGATAAAGAACGATGATTTTTACTAATAGTAGAGCAGGATAACAAATGATCGATAGTTTTATTCACCATCTCACAAGACCATAAAAAATAACTAATTAATTAAAAATATTAAAATCCAAATATCAAATTAATTATGAATATCACTGCCGAGTAAAAATATAAATTATTAACAAATAAGGTAAAACTGTTGCTACCTCTCAAATAATTGGTGAATTGAATTGTGTATCGCCAATAAGAAAATGTTCTCAAAAATATATATAAGGAATATCTTAATAAATTTATAAATATATTAGAACACCTTCAATAAAGATGCCGTTTCATATCAACCAATCTATGTTAAATCAGGAAAACATGTCAGAGACCGAAAACAACAGCCTCTCCCCCTTCCCCCTTGTCAACTCTTCTCAACCCGTTGTCGGCCTGTCGCAAGGGTGGCGCATCTTCTACAAGATAGCCGACCTCTATGTCCCGCTGTTCATCATACCCTTCGGTATGTTCGGTAATGCCATGATGTTCCTGATCATGACACAGGCGAACAATCGCAGACGGGTACAGGGCGTCTACATGGCCTGTCTCTCTGTGGTCGACTTCTTTGTCATCAGTGTCGGCTATGGAACCCTCTTCGTCTATATGAACTTCGCCGACCGGCTCCAGCAGCCCGAGTCCTGCCCGGTTATGAGTTTCATAGTCTACTTTCTCATTCAACTGTCCGCTTACATTCTCCTGTTGATGACCTTGGACCGCTTTCTCGTCATAAAATATGCGAGCACGTTTCAACACCTGGTCACACCCAAGATAGCCCTTATGGTAGTTGGCGCTCTTACCGTTGTCATTGCCGGGCTCAACATGCACTCGCTGTGGACGTATAGGTATCACCAACTGGACTCAACCCTGAGTATTAGCTGCTACATTAAGGAGCCACAGTATTGGCGGATTATTAATGACTGGTTAAACATTGTTGTCACCTCGATTATCCCATTTCTAGGGCTCATGATTCTAAATATCGGTCTGATAATCACGATTTCATGTCGTGAAACGGTTGGGGAAAGTATAGACAACTATAAACGGGTGAAACTGCAGCGCCATATAACGCGTTCACTTCTCTGCGTTTCGTTTGCGTTTATCATATTGAGCGCTCCGTATCGAGCGATTCTAATACTCTGGCAGAATATAGAAGATAACAACGACAGCCTGTTGACTGCTCTCAAGATTCTCTCACGTACTATATCTCACAAAATGTGGTGAGTCGTCTGTTGATCTTAACATCGATTATGATTATGATTTCCTATAACAATTAGTTCGTGTGTTGTAAATTATATTATTTATATTTTTTGATAACCTAACGGTGAAATAACAATTTAAAAAAAACTAATTGAACTAATCTCAAATTGAAAATGATATAATTATCAAAAGCACTAGATACAATACTAATTGAATTTATAATTTTATGAGTTGTTATAATTAAAAAAATAATTAACATCATAAATTGATCTTTGTACTACACATATGCAATTCATATTAGAAACGAAATTATGTATCTAGGGTAAAAATCGTGTTGGCAAAGAAAAAGTGCTTTTTAAGCAAACCAGAGTTGAGTTCCAAAGCGTCAAGATTATACAGTACAAATTTATATATTAACACAATTAAAACATTGATTACATTTTGTTTCACTTTTGTTATTCTGCTAATATTTTCAGGTATTTCAACAACGCAGTCAACTTCTACCTGTACGTGATTAGTGGTGGGTCAAAGTTTCGCCGCGATGCCGTCAAACTTCTCTTTTGCCACCGTTGTCGTGATAAACAACGTCACCAAGCAACCTCAAGGGCCAGATCGGTCTCAGGGTCAGTTGCCAATGCGTCACAATATTAGCTGCAATTGGTTAGTAGGTATTCCAGTCCAAATAATGATTGTAACCAGGCGGAAAGGGAGTAAGAGCCACCAAAAGCAGCCTTTATAGGACATATTTATAAATATGTAAACGAAATTACTAAATAATAAATTTACTTTAAATTATTATAATTGAATGAATTCTTCAGATTAATTCGGATTCATATAATAAAATAAAAATGTTGTTCCCACAAGAATGTATAAGTATATTAATATAGCAAAATATTCTCAAATCAACGGAACTGTGTCTGCAAATCAACTCTGAAAAAGCGTTTTCTTAAAATTGAACAACATTTAGTAATAAAAACTTAATTAAAAAAGTGTTAAACAAAGAGTTAGGTATTGAAAACTTAGCTTTATGTGTTAAATATAAATAAACATCTAAAGTACATAAACAACATACGTACATGTATGATTATTTAGGGTTATCTTATTGGCAAAGGTCACATTGGTATCAATATAATATTTTTGATTTATTCGACAAGTATTGATTCCGATAAGTTTTCAAAAAAATATTTGTTTATTATATATCTATTGTATATATCTACAATATCTATAGATTTTTAATGTAAAACAATTTACAAATATTAAAATCAACCATAAAAACAAAAAATGGAACTCATATAAAACAGAGGTGAAATCATCCATAGAATTTATCAAATTAAACACAGAGAGTGCAGGAGGCAAAACCAATCTCGAGTTAATAATTTTCACCCTAAAGGTGAATAGTTTTAACCTGAAGATAATTATCTCGAAATAGCTTTTGCCTGCTTCTTAACCATGTCTACTAATCTCAGGATAGAGAATTTCGAGATAGTGAACCTGAGGTCAGGCTATCCCGTACTGCTTAGCAAATATGGCCATTTAAACACTTTAATTCCAAATTGAGCTTCTTTAATTGTTTATCAATTTTTTGAATTTCTATTTTGTATGAAAATCAAAACTTAATATTCGTTAATCGGGTGGTATACATTATTTAAACGAAGAAGGAAACTTTAAAATTCAGTATTGACCCAGTGTATAAGTTAACAGATACAAACATGTAAGGTTTTCTTATTACAGAACAGAAGTATAATCAACGTATATAGCTGTTCCTCCATTGAATGCCATCTAAATTAAGTGATAGGAGACTATTTCCTTAAATAACTAAATCACAATAAATGATCTAGCTATATTTATTTTCAAAACGTATCAATCAATACAATTTACCGTTTTTGTTCAGTTCTCATTTTTTTGTCTGTCCAATTTGTTTCGACATGTCACGTGTTTACTCTTATAGTCCAGCGGCATAGCTCAATTTTTTAAGGCAATTGTGCAATTTTTGATAAAAGCATGAAACTTGGTACATCATTAGAGGACTCTATGACAATCACTTTCTGACGGGGAACCACTCTG
>JAUZND010000013.1:0-14462 GCA_034780555.1 Coelogynopora nodosa | reverse complement strand
ATTATTTGAATTTTAAAGCGGAACTGCTTATTGTTAAGGTAACTTATTATTGTATAGGTAACTGTTTGTTTTTTAATGAAGATTTATATTATTGTTATAGTGAATTTTAGAAGCTAAATTATTGTTAAAAGTAATTATATAAATACTATACTGTTATTTTATAATATACATTATTCTTGTGTATGATTAATACCTTTGTTTAATTATATTTTATACTTGGAGAATAGTAAAATATTAAATATAAACGAACTAAAAGCAGAACCCCGATTCGCATTTAATTAGTAGTATGTAAAGTAGTCTTCTCGAACACCTAAAAGTATAAATGAACAATTAAAAGAGAGGCATCTTTTACACTGGTGGCCATAGATAACCGGCACTTTTAGTTCGTTTAAGTAAAGATAAACATTTCATAACACAAAATAAATTTTATGTATCAGTTCCATTTAGAATAAAATCCATCGTTTAAATTGATACCGTATATTATCTCCATAAGTTGTGCATACTGTACAATGTTGGAGTGCACCTTAAATGTTTCGATCGTTTTCACAGGAAATAGAACTAGCTTTACGATGCGGTCATTTTTAATAAATGTATACTGTTACTGATCAAAGTTGCGTTTTCGCAACCCATATTTTTAAAAAACGGAACGCTGTTATATTTACCTTATTTTCAAATAATAATGTTATCTGTATAAATAAGGCGTTTTGTGATTTGTTTTTAAAACTATCTATGCAGCCATTATTAATAAATATACACTGTTACTGGTCAAAGTTGCGTTTTCGCAACGTATATTTTTACAAAACTGAACGCAGTTATGTTTACCATATTTTCAAATAATAATGAAATCTGTATAAATAAGACGTGTTGTGATTTTTTTAAAAACTATCGAAAAAAGCATAGTGTGACCGTTAATGGGTTAACAAAATTAGATATTGTTTAGTAATTAGAAAATAATTCTATAATTATATATTAATCAGAGGATAAAACTTTAGGTACATAGCTATCTTTTATTTGTAATAGGGTACATTTGAAAATGGTATTTGTCCCCAATAAAAAAGATTGATTATGGTCATGATGGCGAGAAACATGTCGACAGTAAAAACAAAAATGCAATCAAATGATTATTAGCTGATCTGGCAAGCACTACTCTTAAGTAGTATGAGATATTTTGTAACTAAATATTTAGTATAAGAAGAATTATTCAAGTTTATTGTTAAGTTCAATGTAATGTAAAATTTATTTATATGTGTAGATTGTATTCCAAGCAAAAGTAACTCTTAAAATTTCTGTTCAACATGTAATGTAAGAATTATACACATTAAAAAATAATCAATAAATGCGGCATTGACCTGAGGAATTTTTAATCACGTGAAGATTGAAAGATATGGCGTTGACGAGTGCGGCATTATATACGCATTTCCGATTAGCATATATCTGCCTAAAAAAATACCCGTTTGTCTAGTGAATCGAAGAGTGTGTAAACATGGGAAGTAGGATTTTCATTTAAAGATGTGGATATTGTGTACTTAATCACTGAAGCATGCCTACACAATATTTGACTTTAAACTCAAACCGATATTTAGAATGATCTATCCCAGAAATACGCCCACGAGGGATTTAGGAGTTTGGGGATTTAGGAGTTTGGGGATTTAGGAGTTTGGGGATTTAAGAGTTTAGGGAATTAGGAGTTTAGGGATTTATGAGTTTAGGGATTTCGGAGTTTAGGGATTTAGAAGTTTAGGGAGTTCAGAGTTTAGGGATTTCGGAGTTTAAAAGATTTAAGAGTTCAGAGATTTAGGAGTTTAGGGATTTAGAAGTTTGGTGATTTAGGGGCTTTTTTCCCCTCATGTCTAATGATGGAAGAGTGTAACATTGATCGAGTGATTACTACTATTAGGGTATCTCTGATCAATTTGTTAGTAGTTAAATCAAATTCGGCTACATTGTCTTAGTCAAAATCTCAATTGAAATCATCCAAATAGGACATTGCATGGTCATAATGCATCGTATTAGAAAAAATCAACAATTGTACTTGAATGATCGATTAGTACCAATAGGGTACCTCTGATCAACTTCTGATTGAATTAGTTGGAAACGACCTTGATCTTGTTTAAATCGACCAATAGGAAGCCATAGCAACCAAAAATCAAATACTCGATTCTGATTGGCTGAATTTTTTTTCTCGAAAATTCGGTGGAGTCATCGGGAAAAAATCGGTCAAGGTCACGGGGGGGTGGGGCGGATTTGAAATGCTCCTCCCCTACTAATATGGTCGTCACAACAAATTACTAAAGCAAACCTTATAAGAGACCTTCATCTCAGTGTAGATAAAATGGATGCATTGTGAATAAGCAATGTGGGCGATACAATGTGGATTATTTCTTTTTTTGAATATTTTAACCATGTTTTATGTGTTTCAGCCTAGGAAATAAACAAAAATGCCAAAAAGATTGATTTATGTAATATAATGCACATTTTTCTTGACCTCTTGTTTTTGGAGAAGAAAAAGAATTTTCAGGTTACAAATGTTTTGAATTGTATGGAAATAATAATTTAATATTAAGTGGTATTTTTAATTTTTAAAACTAATGTTAAACTAATTTAATCGATCGATTAATCAATTAATTAATTAATCGATTAATCAATCTAATCGATTGTTTAACTAATTTTAAAACTAATTTTTTTATCTGTGTAAAATAAGACCTACTCAATTTACGGATTTAAAATATTTCATTAAATACATATTTATTGTTTTATTCAAATTTAAATTCAGATTTAAAAATGGATTTGGATGATATTCTGGACATTTTTTTCTGACCTCTTGTTTTTGGAAGAAGAAGAATTTTCAGGTTACAAAGGTTTTGAATTGTATGGAAATAATAATTTAATATTATTGGATAGTAGTAAGGAAGGAGTGCTTCTAATCCACCCCCGATAAAAAAAATTGTATCCCCCTGATTACTCATTTTTTAACCCTCCACCTCCTCGATAACTAATTTCCCCCCCCCCCCTTTCCCCCGTGACCTTGACCAACTCGTGTTCCTATTGGCCGAATTCAACTAGGTCAAGGACGTTTTCGACTAAATCGGGGGCGGAGACTCCGAGTTTGGGGTTCCCCAGTCGTTTGAGAATTCCCTGAGGAGTTGGCGTAAAGCTATTTATATCTTTACGGCAATAATCATTGATTATCGGGTCATGTGATCTCACCTCCTCCCCCGTCGACCTGCTGTAAGCCAAAGGGTGATGAGTATTTTCCGCTTGTTTCTCATTGGAAGTTGGTGGTATAAAAGGCTCTGCACAGCTCTCCGGAGCTCATTCTTCTCTCTTGCACGGAACAGTTAAGACCTCTTACCCACACACTTCGGTCACAGACATGGGTCCGAATCCGCTTCAGCAGGCGTGGAGAAGAAGTTAGAGCACTACCTTCACGCATCGGAGACTCCGGAACTCAAGCAGACTCTGCGTGGGCTCTACCTGCACCAGTGCCCCAAACTTTGGCTAACCGTTAGAAACTTTTCTCCTCAAGATGGGCTATACTGGGCCAAGTTAACAAAAAACACCCGAGCCTACAATTGGAATGGTACAAGTGCTAATCTGTCGGAGTTTGGGGCCGGCAAGTATCAGTTTCTTCTACGCTGTAATGACGTATATGGGCCAACATGGGGACACCAACTACGTGGCAAGTTTCAATTTGAAATTATTGCAATTGCGATATGAACCTATGTAGGTTATGAGAGGATCATCGCTGCCGGACACGTGCTTAATAGTTGACAACGACTGCATCGCACCGGCTAATGCCTGCAATGACACTATTGCAGCATTATCGATCGCGTCATTATTCTCAGAGGGAGTTAGTCAGTCAATCACGCCGGGGAGAATTTATCCTGCCGCAATTAACATCGCAAAATTCACCGATCGCGGCGGGGGACGAGGAATTAGCCGCAGCAGTTGCCCTATTGACACTAGCCGGAGGCAACGGTGCTCATCAGAAGAAGAAGCTGACATTGACTCGACAGAGCGCGATGGAAACCCCGAAGAAGAAGAGCAAGCATCCACTACATTAATATGTATTTTGACAATGACTATATACCTTATAACCCATTACTTTTGTTAAGACGTAATTCTCCTACTATATATACTAGCATTGACAGTTTATCCACGAAATGTATTGTTAATGATATTATAAATACTAACTTGACTCGTGATATAAATGTTCCCCGTTGTTGTTGTACTATTTTATAAATGTTGTAATCTCTTTTAAAATGTATACAACCCTCTATGTATCCTTCTTTTATTCAAATGTTTTACATATTATGCCTATTCATTACCATTTCTGTTTATTGGGTTGTATTTATTCTTAATAACAATTCTTTAATCTTTTTACAAGTAGATATCTGTTACAATTGCATATTTTAATCTTCCTACATATATGTTCAACACAATATAACTTTTTTCTATTTGTTTGCAATTTTATGTTCCAAAGCCATTTTTATAAAAGTATAAATTGTTAATACTTATAAAATTCGATCGAAATAGAATTTTACATTTAAGGAGATTAAATTATTTATTTTTTAATTACAACTTTCATTCAAATTTTTGTGAAGTAAAGTTGGATTGTTGAATACTAATAATGCTATTATATTTGTAATTTTTAAAAGTTTCACTTATTATTATCATGTGCGACAATAGCTATAAACTATACTATCCTCCCTCGTTGGTGCCAATTATATATTACTTATTCCTGTATAAAAAATATATATATATTTTGTATAAATTATATGTTTTGTATACACGTCTCACTGTATTTATTGGCCAAATTCTCAATGGATTTGTGTCTTCCTGAAGAGTGCCCTAAGATTTTTTTAATATTCTGCAAAAGGCTATACAGGTTAAATGAATGTAAAGTTTTATACACAGTATTCCATTTTAAAATTAACATTAAAAAAATATTTAATTCTTAGAAAATTCTTTTAACTTATTTATATTATATCACATAACTGAAAACATTTGCAATTTGCACGTTAATTTATTTTTTGTAAAGAATGTTATATATCGAAGTGTATAATGTTGTTTTATTATCACTCATTGAATAAAATGTTTGCAATTTGCATTAATTAAATATTTACTTCTAGATGCAAATGTTAAAATAAAGATAATTGTATGTAATTCTTATCAAATTAAAAATAGCAACAAGTTATAAATAAATTTTATAAGTTACTTTAATTTTTATAAAGTTATTATATTTATTGGTCGTATTTGTGATTAAAAATAAATGGGCTTACAAGTGCAAACCTATAATTTAAATATGGTTTTATTACTATTGTTTTTCTAATTTGTGATTTAATAAAGTGGAATGTGTTAAGCTAATAGCAAAATATAGCAAAGAAATACACAATTTCAGAAAAAGTCTTGTCAATATATGAAAAACCGCATTGTGGATGATTGTGCAAAGATTGATGGAGATACTGTCCTACTCCATAGTGTTCATGAGAACTTCGCACATCGCATTGTAATGTACATTGCTAATGAGGGTGGACACGTTGAACATATACTTTAAACTTCAATCAATTTGTCACATTATCATTTCTTTACTGTTTTTAAACCATATGTATTGATAAATAAACCTTGTGAGTACATTTTGACAGACTTGTGTTTAAATGTCCGCTTTTACATGTTTTGCTTATGTATGCAGACTTTGTGGCCACCCTGTAGATGCAAATATTAAAATAAAGATAATTGTATGTAATTCTTATCAACTTACAAATAGCAACAAGTAATAAATAAATTTAAAGTAATAATTTAATAAAGTATTTATTGGTCATATTAGTGATTAAAAATAAATGGGCTTACAAGTGCTAACCTGAAATTTAAATATGGTTTTATTATTATTGTTTTTCAAATTTGTGATTTTGATAATTTGGAACGTGTTAAGCTAATAGCAAAATATAGCAAAAAAATACACAATTTCAGAAAACATCTTGTCAAGTTTACTCTGTAAGTCTATTTTACTAAGTAATATTAAATTAATGGATTATATGTATTTTTGAATATTTTAACCATGTTTTATGTGTTTCAGCCTGGGAAATAAACAAAACAAATGCCAAAAAGATTGATTTGAATGATGTAATGTACATTTTTCCTAACCTCTTGTTTTTGGAGCAGAATAATAATTTTCAGTTTACAAAGGTTTCGAATTGTATGGAATAATAATTTAATACTACTGGGTATTTTTGATTTTTAAAACTAATGATCGTTTCATTAATAAAAAAATTATTTTATGGAATATGTATAAAGTGTTAGTAGCTATCACAGAAGTCTTGAAATTAATAAGATGTCTTTGAAAAACACTCATTTCAGAAATTGTAAAGGAAAATTCTAATATCATCATATGAAGTTTGTTATATAAATATCCTGTTTTTGACATGGATTTTGTTGGAAAAAAATATCACATATTATTTTTCAATGAATATTTCGAGGAGAATATAGAAATTTAGATGTTGTCCATATCCATAGATGTAAAGATTTATATGTAATAGTATTAAGATGTTGTCCATATCCATAGATGTAAAGATTTATATGTAATAGTATTAAACTATGTCCCGGGAAATGACTACAGTTTAATGCTATATAGTATGCCTTACTATAATATATGTATGAAATTATTTGTAACAACAAAACCTGTAATAAAACGACATAACTTTAGAATAATTTTTATGAAAATATGATGTAGATTACTTTGTCACTTTCAATAATTTACCAATTATTATTAATGAAATTTCTTATTCTCAATTTTATGTATCTGGAATTAGTTCCATATCTTCGACTTAAAATAGAATCCTTTAAATAGAGTTACTTAATTGTTTCCAAATCAGTTAACACCAAAGTCCCACTATTTAATTCATATACCTGATATGATACTGTAATTAGGACTTCTGATCAATTTCTGGTGCATGCGATTTGAAGCTGCTCATGCTCAGTTTAAACAATTAGCTCAAATAATTTTTTTATTATGTATCTTTCTGTAGATATACTAAAAAATAAAGTCTTTGAATTTTTTAAACAATTACATCTTCAACACAAGATTTTCACACTGGACTATTGAAAAAACCAAACCAAGTTTAGTGAAATTTAGGATTTTATTTCTTTACATGGTAATATCTACTTTCAAGTTTCTCCCTTGATCACAGTAGGAATTGTGAAAAATTTGAAATGTTTTTGTCTTTATCCTTTAAAAGATATTGTGTATGTAAAAAATGCAGAACTATTTTTACATGACATATTTGATGTACACCTTTATGACGATGTTTTATTTGTGCCTATTCATTACCATTTCTGTTTATTTAGTTGTATTTAATCTCAATCTAACAATTCTTTCATCTTTTTACAAGTAGATGTCTGTTACAATTGCATATTTTAATCTTCCTACATATATGTTGAACACAATACCTTTTTACTTTTTATTTGCAATTTTATGTTCTAAGGCCATTTTTATAAAAGTATAATTTGTTAATACTTATAAAATTTGATCTAAACAGAATTTTACAATTAAGGATATTAAATAATATTAATTGTTTTGCAAATTACTTATTTCATTCAAATTTTGGTAAGTAAAATCATAGAATTGTAGAATTAATATACTAATAATGCTATTATTTTTTTAATGTAATTTTTAAAGTTTCACTTATGATTATCATGGGCGACAATAGCTATAATCTAAATTATCATCCCTTGTTCGTGTCAAAACTTATTTCTGTAAAATTGTTTATTTTTCGAAATATTTTGTATAAATTATATGTTTTGTATACAGGTCTCACAGTATTTATTATTTTATTGTACAATTTATCAATGTATTTGTGTTTTTTGAAGTTATTTATGAGTTTTATTTTTTAGGACTGTGACTTGTGTGAGTGCCATTGGGCCGAAGCGGGTTCAACCTGTGCAACTCTCTGCTGCGTCTTGTGTTACTTTAGTATAACCTCTTTTAGTGTTTTAAGAGAACATTTCTTACTCCATCACTGCCAACAAGGATATTTCCAATGTTTGATATGCAATTATTGGTATCCTATTAAATTGATCATAGGAAGTTTGTTATATAAATATCCTGTTTTTGACATGAATTTTTTTGGAATAAAAAATATCACATATTATTTTTCAATGAATATCTCGAGGAGAATATAGCAATTTAGATGTTGTCCATATCCATAGATGTAAAGATTTATATATAATAGTATAAAGATGTTGTCCATATCCATAGATGTAAAGATATATATGTAATAGTATTAAACTATGTCCCGGGAAATGACTACAGTTTAGTGCTATATAGTATGCCTTACTATAATATATCTTGTATTAAATTATTTGTAACAACAAAACCTGTAATAAAATGACGTAACTTTAGAATAATTTGTATGAACATATGATGTAGATTACTTTGTCACTTTCAATAATTTACCAATAATTATAATTACAAAATTTTAATTCTAAATTTTATGTATCTTCAGTTCAAAGAGACCCTGTTTTTTCACTTTATTATCATGAAATGGGGTCATGTCTGTTAGTACCACAAATATATCTGGAATTAGTTCCATATCTTCGACTTAAAATAGAATCCTTTAACTAGAGTTACTTAATTGTTTCCAAATCAGTTAACACCAAAGTCCCACTATTTAATTCATATACCTGATATGATACTGTAATTAGGACTTCTGATCAATTTCTGGTGCATGCGATTTGAAGCTGCTCATGCTCAGTTTAAACAATTAGCTCAAATAATTTTTTTATTATGTATCTTTCTGTAGATATACTAAAAAATAAAGTCTTTGAATTTTTTAAACAATTACATCTTCAACACAAGATTTTCACACTGGACTATTGAAAAAACCAAACCAAGTTTAGTGAAATTTAGGATTTTATTTCTTTACATGGTAATATCTACTTTCAAGTTTCTCCCTTGATCACAGTAGGAATTGTGAAAAATTTGAAATGTTTTTGTCTTTATCCTTTAAAAGATATTGTGTATGTAAAAAATGCAGAACTATTTTTACATGACATATTTGATGTACACCTTTATGACGATGTTTTATTTGTGCCTATTCATTACCATTTCTGTTTATTTAGTTGTATTTAATCTCAATCTAACAATTCTTTCATCTTTTTACAAGTAGATGTCTGTTACAATTGCATATTTTAATCTTCCTACATATATGTTGAACACAATACCTTTTTACTTTTTATTTGCAATTTTATGTTCTAAGGCCATTTTTATAAAAGTATAATTTGTTAATACTTATAAAATTTGATCTAAATAGAATTTTACACTTAAGGATATTAAATAATATTAATTGTTTTGCAAATTACTAATTTCATTCAAATTTTTGTAAGTAAAATTGGATTGTAGAATTATACTAATAATGCTATTATTTTTTTAATGTAATTTTTAAAGTTTCACTTGTGATTATCATGGGCGACAATAGGTATAATCTAAATTATCATCCCTTGTTCGTGCCAAAACTTATTTCTGTAAAATTGTATATTTTTCGTAATATTTTGTATAAATTATATGTTTTGTATACAGGTCTCACAGTATTTATTATTTTATTGTACAATTTCTCAATGTATTTGTGTTTTTTGAAGTTATTTATGGGTTTTATTTTTTAGGACTGTGACTTGTGTGAGTGCTATTAGGCCGAAGCACCTACACACCTCCAGGAACCCCCCAGCTCATTGAAGAAATCGCAGAATGGCCCCAATGTTATCAGAAAAGATTTTAATTGGCTGAGTTGCCAGTAAAAGTGGAAGCAGAATAGCCAACAATTCACAAGTTTGTTGGTTATCAAACAAAAGATAAAAGCCACAAATATGAGTTCTACTAGGTTTAATATGTAAACAAGCAACACTAGTAGGAGTGGCATCAACATACCAAACCTCCGACGGGTTTTCCTTACAGTTGGCTCCAAAAGGAGTAGAATATAAATGATTATGCTCACGAGCTAACTGAAAATTTTTAGTCGAAGTATTATCCGAAGGTTCAAATGTAAAATAGTAACCAAGACCAATAACAGAAGCTTAATATGTAAGATAACCAATGAGACAGAGTCTAAGTTTCTTTCCTATACTAGGATTATCCGCTTGATGTTTAGCATACTCAATAGCATAAAACATAGTTTTTCAATGACCGGGGCATGAAGGTAAACCCTAGTAAGAGTCATGGGTTCCGTTCTGTCCCAGTGAGGGTTTGTGAATCATACAAACAAGTCAGAGAATCTACCTGTAAGGTCAACGGCGAATATATCCAAATGGTGAGCGAGGATGGCGCAGTGAAATACCTGGGCCTCTATGTAGATTCAGAAGGAAAGATCATTATTCCCGTGAAAGACTTGAAGACAATGATAGTTAACTTGAAAAAAACTCCACTCAGACCGGAGCAAAGGGTGATGGCTATAAAATCCGTCGTGATACCGCGGATGTTCTTCCGACAACGCGTAGGGGCCCCTACTCAACAACTTCTTTCGAAGATTGACCATCAGATTAGGATGGCGATTAAGGGCATGTTACACATGGATGAGAGCGTACCGAATTCGTGGTTCCATCTATCCAATAAGAGTATCGGTCTTGGCATAACCGAGCTCTCTGTTTCAGTGCCGGTGGCTATAGCTCATGCCCATATCAATATGTTGGACTCTAAAGATATGCTTATGAGGGCAATCGCGTTGGATGACTCATCGTAAACCTAAGGGTCCTCAGAGGAAGGTCTAACATTGTTGGACTCCAATTTGTATCTGGTACGCTGCCCACCAGAATCAATATTAATAGAGGAAACCCTATGCAGGAAAACAGGCTCTGCAGGAAAACAGCTGAGACAGAACAGCACATCCTTAATGAATGTGAGATGATGAGAAAGTCCATCTCAAGCCGACATTACAACATCTGTCGCAAATTAGCTGACCATCTGCGGTTCGATGCCAAAGAAGTGATAGAGGAACGGGTTCTGACAAATGGAAGGCAGAAATGGAAGCCGGTCGTTTGGGATATATTATTGAGATCTCATGCCCATTCAATCATTCAGGTGACTATCTGTGTCAGAGGGAATGTGAGAAAGTAGAAAAGTACAATCAAGTAGAAATTAAGCAGCTCGCAAAAGCAGCAATGGAGGCTGCGGGGGGCATTTTGCTCGAAAAGGTGGGAAGTTAGGTCAATCATAGTGGGTGTGCAGGGGGTGATATTGGAGAGGAGCATGGGCGTTCTTTCAGATCTTGGCACAAACTGCTCCAACTCCCTAGCACTGACCGCCCTCTACAGATCAATCAACACGTGGAATACCTTTAAGAGCGGAAGGCGGAAGCTGGATAATGGATGAGCCTGTGGAGGGCTACGCTGATGGTATCGCGCTCTGAGGAAACGCCCCTGACTCTCCGTGACTCTCGTATTCTATAAGATATATGTTATACTTTACATATATTGTAATTTTACTTACAATGCTTATTGTATTTTTTGGATTTTATTGTTTTCCTTAAATATACATTAGTAGATATACATACTATTTTGAAATTTTGAAAATATAACGAAGAATTTCTCTAATTCCGAAATCAGCCTTTTACTGTATGAAATAATTTATTCTTAAAAATTTAGTTTTATATCTACCTATCTAAGTTTAGCTAGGGTTGCTAGATTAAACCATGATATAACATGTATTCTAATTACAACCAAATCGGTAAAGAATTGGAAGGGAATTTATACCTCAAAGTTTACTATGTTGCACAGGTGCCAATTACTGCCAATGGTGAACCTTGTTATATCATTATATATAAAATAATATATATTGTTCGAAACATAAGTTTTCTTGCTAATGTGATTTTTATGATACGATTTTTTGTTATATGAGTTTTATTTTTTAGGACTGTGACTTGTGTGAGTGCCATTGGGCCAAAGCGGGTTCAACCTGTGCAACTCTCCGCTGCGTCTTGTGCTACTTCAGTATAACCTCTTTTAGTGTTTTAAGAGAACATTTCTTACTCCATCACTGCCAACAAAGATATTTCCAATGTTTGATATATGTAATTATTGGTATCCTATTTTGGTATCCTAGTACATTGATCATATGAAGTTTGTTATATAAGTATCCTGTTTTTGACATGAATTTTTTTGGAATAAAAAATATCACATATTATTTTTCAATGAATATTTTAAGTAGAATATAGAAATTTAGATGTTGTCCATATCCATAGATGTAAAGATATATATGTAATAGTATTAAGATGTTGTCCATATCCATAGATGTAAAGATTTATATGTAATAGTATTAAACTATGTCCTGGGAAATGACTACAGTTTAGTGCTATATAGTATGCCTTACTATAATATATCTTGTATGAAATTGTTTGTAACAACAAAACCTGTAATAAAACGACATAACTTTAGACTAATTTTTATGAACCCTGTTACTTTATTACCTGTGGTACTTTTCTATTGCCCTAATTAACAACTTGAGAGCATTAACAGGTGAATGGAAGATGATCCTGTTCAGCCAGTGCCAGAGCATGAAGTCTTCATCCAACTTCTCAACGAGATAGAGGTATCTGACAGATGGGACAGAATCCTGGATTGCCTGGAGCGCCTGCAATCCAAGAATCCTATCGCAAATGCAAAATGGAAAGGAAAGAGTGATTGCATATTCAAGTAGATGCATGAATCATATAGAACAAAGGTACTGCGTGACCAGACAGGAGCATGATGGTTCACTTAAAGAAGTTTTGACCTTACTTGGTGGGAAGAAAGTTCAAAGTGAGGACCGATCGTCTGTCTTTGGTGTGGTTGAAGATAATTTAAGATCCCCAGGGACAAATGGCACGATGGCAAGAGCAAATACAAGAGTATGACATGACAATAGAACATCGACCAGGTTGGGTACATAACAATGCTGATGCATTATCACGTCGACCTGCAAGAAACCATGCAGCTTGCAAAGTATGCTACGAGGAAGAGAAGAAAAGTAGAGAAGAAAAATTGGGTACAGGAGAGAACATGAACAATAAGACGATTGGAGAAGTGAGAGTGGATGATGAAAGACAAGAAACAGTAATCGAGCACGAAGTCAATGCCATTGATGTTCCTCAACGAGAACTCTGGTATACTAGAAAAGGAGTAAGAAAATCGCAAGGCAGAAATCGAGTGTTAGTACGAAAAATCGGATCAGGAAGAAAGTTTAGATGGGTAATTGTTGTACCCAGAGGTTACGAAGAGCACATGCATAAGTTAAAACGATATATTGGTCAATATGTCCCGAAGAGAAGAAATCAGAGACTCAACCCCCCACGACCCCAAGAACAACTTTCATCAGAAGACAGCGACGATGAGCTGGAACACCGAAACTTCGATGACCCCATCACAATCCCGTGTAAACCCCAACAGAACCTAAGAGATAAACCATCGCGACGCAACAACGATAGTTGCCCTGTAATGATCCAACATAGAAGAGACCCATCCCCAAGAAAGAAAGATAAATGGAAGCCCCACCCAGATGAACGAATCTCACAAGACGTAGATTTGGATAAGAGTATGACCAGTGACGTGGATTCAGATCAAGAGGACAACCCGAAACAACATGGGAGACAATACATTAACGTACCTGTACATGTTCATTCTCCGTGTTTACAATCGAATTCCGAGCTAGGAATTGGAGCTCAGGAAGAGCTAAGTAGAAACATTGCAAGAAATCCCGAAGATAGTGTTGGACGACGAAATCCCAGTCGCAGCACAAGAAATCGTAAGTGATCAAGGGATGACTCTGATGATGATGTAGGAATGATGTACCCATTCCAAGAAGATGATCTGTTCCAACATGAAGACAATGGAAGGAATGTGGTCACCAGAAGAATCGTCTGAAGGATATGATGGAGGAGATGAAGAAGGGACTGATAGAGAACCAGAGGAACATGATCCCCCGGAAGCTTAAACGCAGGAACATGGTCCTATAGAGCAAACGCAAACCTCTGGTAGAATGCTAGAGCCCAAGATTCAAGATTCAAAGACTCCCGTGTCAAAGTATAATCTGAGACCGAGAGTTCGAAAATCCGTAATGCCAGTTTCCCAGATGAAGAGTGTTTCGATGGAAGCACCAGTAGAGAAGTCTATGTGCAAAATATGCATAGAGCGGTGGTGGGTGGACTGTTAGAGCAGAGAAACGGAAAGGCGGACCGAAAAGTCGTTAAACTAAGTGTGGGCGTGTCAGGCGGACCGAAAAGTCGTTAAACTAAGTGCGGGCGTGTCAGGCGGACCGAAAAGTCGTTAAACTAGATGGAGGAGCGTGAGTGAGAGACGGTCATCGGACCAAAAAGTCGTAAAACTATGAGCGAGAGGCGGTCTGGGGGACCGAAAGGGCGGACCGAAAAGTCGTTAAACTAGATGGGAGAAGCGTGGGTGATGGACGGTCGTGGACCGGGATGTCGTTAAACCAGCCGACCGGG
>JAUZND010000012.1:0-14464 GCA_034780555.1 Coelogynopora nodosa | reverse complement strand
TTTGGTGTGTTTTATATTTTATTGTCATCTATATTCACGTTTTGTAAACCTTGTACTAGCGCTTCTGACATCATTTGGTTTTAAGCGCTTTATAAATATATAATTATTATTATTATTTTCTGGTGCCATAATTGCCACATGAAGTCCAATAGTATTGTTCAATCCGTGTAATGCTAGGCCATGTTTTTTAGTATTCAGAGATACAATATCCGTAGGAAACTTTATCCAAAGGCTAGCAGAAAGGCTAAAAGGTGCTGTCGACACAGACGCAATACACCGACAACCAATAGACAAACTAACTCCATAATATGAATCACCAGTCATTCGATAGAAAGAACCCGTTAGGTTCTATTGCAAAGCAATGCATAATTGTAATGTAAATGGAATAGCAGAGATTCTGTCTGTACTGTATGGCGTTTCAGTTGACTTTCAATGTTAAGTAAAATAATAAAAAAGGCACTCCTCGAGTCGGTATTTTTTAAAGAATTCCAAATAGTTATATCTATCGAGTGGGTTAATTCGATCCCTGAATACCCTTTTCTCGTCGTAGTGCTTGATTTTGATACACAACTTGTAAGTACGGCATTTAATTTACTAGTTAATTACCTTTTAAAGTATTTTAAACTGACGTTACTATTTTTTAAAGAAAATTACTTTTTGCATAATTAAATCGATTAAATACGTTGATAAATGTTCTTCTTTTTCCTAGAAACATGATTTTTTTAATCCATGTAATATAGTTTTGACTGTAGAAAATTATATTTATCATAAGTGAAATATATTGCAATAATCTATTAGCCTGATTACTGTTACTATTTAGCTATAAAGTTATTTAAATAACGGGTGGGTTTTAAAGTTATTTATACTGAAAAATGCCTGATTTGTTTAGAATTCTTATCTGTAATTGACTAATTTATTTTATGACACTATTAATAGATTTGTGTGATATTTTACAATTAACCAAAAATGGCAAACATGTGTTACTCGCTAATGTTATTGTTCGAAAAACTAATTTATTTGTTTACTTCACAAAATGCTAATTTGTATTAAATTTGCCTTGTGCACATCTACTTATGTAGGAAGTTAGTTGAATGTTACTACTGTAAATGATCACTTATTAATAATAAAAAGTATTTGTAGTGTTCCATATTCTACTTATGAAATACACAATTCACGTTAATACTAAGAAGTTATCTTATTGCTAAAAAAGGGCAACATTTTCCTTATTTTTTGGATAAAATATATAGTGAAGGTGATGGGATTGTTTCTGTGACTATGTGACACCCTCTATACTTTTAGTTACTATTATTATGTCGTCCTTTTTAAAGCTACCCGATATCGTAGTAATATTTTCAAAAGTGAATATATTTGCCTCAATCTGTCAAGGTAGCGTTCTATTTTTATATAATGTACTATAATGTTGTTATTTTATTTCTTTCTTTTCAAAAATATAACGACTGATTGTCATCTGGTTTTGAATACAAGTCCATAGTATAAACAGTAAAAAGGCTTTTTTTTATATAATGAAAACATTTTATTTTTAATTTAATAGTTTACATCAATACCTTTCGGCAGACTGATTGTTACAACAGACGTAAGGTGCCGTGCTGAAAACACTGATGACATATATCCGTATTAAATATTTTCATTAACTGATATAATGTATATACATTATATAGCGTAATGTTAAAATATATACGATATATGAATGTCTTCATACTTATTATCTGACTATTAATACTTTCATTATAGTGTTTTTGTTTTGCAGCTGCTGTAACCAAAAGCTTTGATTCGGTTCGGTTCGGTTCAGGCGGGATCCCGGTCAGAGGAGCCGAAGCCCCCGCAGATACCAGGCCACCGCCACGGAGTCCTCCGCCAATACCTCTCCATCTCGAATACCCGCAGCTGCAGGCCAAGGTGCGCCGGACACTCTTGGAGCCAATACTCCAGAGTCTCCTCCTTCTCTTTGCAATAAGGACACGTAGGAGGCACCCCCGCGCACATGCGAGCTCGGTACGCCGCCAACACACGGCAATGCCCACTCCGGAGCTGCGCAATCATCGTCTCAGTGCGCCGCGGCAGGCCCGCCGGTCGTGGCGTGACGGTAAACACGAGGCGAGTACGCTCATGGTCCGACCTAGGGTCAACGACTGCCCCCCTATTGAGGGACCTGGTCGCTCCGAAAGTCACCGGGGCAGGGTCTTGCGACCCATCTTCTATCCGCGGGCTGATAGCGGCCTCCCGGGCTTCACTGTCCGCTGCTTCATATAGAATATAATTGTAAATTAAACAATTAACGGTTCTGTTAATTTTTATCAAAATTTAAGTATTTGATACCAGTAATTTATCTTTTTGTGTAAAAGTGTATTATTTTTTATTATCAACTTAAGATAAGACAAAAAAGGTAAGTTTTGTTAACGAACTTAGAACATTGTATTTTACATTAGTATTGTGCTTTTTTTTTTCGCAAAAAGTTGACATTAACAATTTTATTATGAATTCTGTATATTATTTTAAATCGTTGCTTTTAAATAACCATTTTGCAAATTCATAGGCAGGAAATGTATTCCAGCGTGCAAAAATCTTTTTAAATATGTGTTTTTATAAATTGTGTATATATATATATATATATATAAATACAATCATATAATGATAATCAATAGGATAAAAGAACATACTAAAGATAATCTTTAAACATTGAACTTAAAAAGTACAGAAATTATTTATTTTTAAAATACTTTCAATCAGTTTAAAGTATATACAAATTATTTAAAAAAAAAAAAAAAATTATTTGTATTACCAATTCTTAAATTTACATAATTATATTGTTTACTTTACATATTGAAAATGTTCCGTAAATAGTATTCGATTGTATTGTCTTAAATATATGCAATAATTCATTTTTGGATAGCTCATATTATGTTTATAAGTAGTGATCGCAAGATGTTTTAATAGCAAGTTTTAATATAACAAATACAGTTAAAATACAATATTCAAATTAATATATATTGTATGTACTTTTTTAGTTTAAATAATTAGCCAGTCTTTTATTATATCAAAATATATGTTTTTAAATTTCCCTTATTGTTGATACCTTTTCAATAAAAAATTGCTTAAATTCCTCGCTGTGCAATCAGAACAAATTGAATACTGAACTCTATTAACGTCATTAACTATTTACCAGTTTTAGAAAAAACTGTGTTTATATTTTAATAATTTTGAAAAATAAAGATAATACATGTGGTGCATATATTGTGTTGCATACTAGCTACTATTGTGGTGCATACTAGCTACATAGCAAAAGTTACGCCTGAGTTTGGACGATTCTTTAAAACTATGAAAAGTGATCAAGTTAATTTTTCTGAAAACAAAACAATTATAAAAACATAATTTCTAGAATTTATTCATTAAAGAGGCCGTTCATATTAAAAAAAAGACTTTAGCAAAAAGGAAAGAATCTTCAAGGTACAGATAAAATACAATAGAAATGTTAAATAATATTGTAGGGCAATGAAAACTTTAAAATATTTTTTTGATATTAAAAACTTTATATTTTTTATATTAAAAACTTGATATTTTGGGTACGCGATTATTGGCCGCATCTGTTTGCACAGCTGGGAACAAGAGATGTCGCAAAGTCTCTATCGTAATCAGACCCAGAATACTTATGTACACAATATACGAATGCGGATTTATATCCATCTTGGCTATTGTATAACACGTGTTCTGGGTATGTTACGATCAAAACTTCGCGTTGTTTTAAACTTGCAATATAGTAGCGCATTCATATCTATCTAACAATTAGGATTATTTAATAACGGGATCTATTGCATAACAAGTGTTCTGGGCCTGTTTACGATAACGAAATTTGCCGCTGTTGACTAAAGTCGTATTATATTGTAGCAAGAACAATATTGTAAAAAGGTAAGTTTATTATCATTCATAAAATACCCGGCATCTCAACGGCATGTTCACAGAGATGGTGGGTTGTGTGGTAGCGTAAGTATACACCTAACATTCTGTCGGATTGAAAATCATGACTCATAAACAATAATCACAATACCGGGTCTTGACAGTTACCATTATACAACTAATAGCTTAACTCTACACAAATACATGTTATATTACTTGTAAGTGTTAAAGCACATAAATAGAATATATAATGAAATATAGAAAAATAGAATCTCAAGATTCAACACCTTCCAAACACACAAAATGTTCAACTACATAGGCAGGATAATAACATATATGGATATACAATTTTAACTCCAGTCAACAAATTCATTAAAATAAATACAATAGATGAATTACAATGTATTACTATTATAATTTTCAGTAGTATAACATAGAGAATAGCGATAATAACATAATGCACAAAAATCCAATACAAAATAAATAAACTCTCTTCTACTAATATTTTGTTTTACATTTCTAAAGTTGTAGAAACCCTACAGTACATGAGGTAACACGATACATTGTTCTGAGCACATGCAAATTATGGTTCATAAATAAATCTTTGTGGAGGTTTTGTTTGCCGCCTGGGGCGATGTGTTGTGGGATTTATAGTACAATGTAGGAGGGGATGTAGGATATTCATTTGTGTGTTTTGTGAGCAAGTTAAAATCGTTATAGCTAATATTATTGTACGCCTCATCAGCTAAGCGAACGCGTTCAGACTCATCTGAATTGAAACAAGGTTTATTGTGAGACTGATTATAACGACTAAGTTTACTGTTAAGATCTATTTCGTAAGTGAAATGGGCAACTTTGCGAACTACTGTACCCCGGTGTAAATAAGGTTGTCTGGGCTGCTTACGTACTAAAACGGTTTGACCGGGCTGATTCGATTTGCTCGTAGACCATTTGTTCGAATATTCCGCTTTAACATCTCGAGACCTACAGACTACTGGTTTGGCTTCGGCAGCTAATTTAGATAACCTAGTTGACATTTCGCGACCGTACAAACGATAAAACGGTGTTTTCCCTGTTACATCATCCGGAGACGATCTAATGTTGAAAAGAATGCTATCGAATGCCATCTGTAAAGGTACATGTATCTCGTATCTAATCCTTTTCAGTTTACTCTTTAAGCTGTTATGCAAGCGCTCCACTGTGGAGTTACTTTGAGGGTAATAAAAAGAAGATTTGGATGTATTAATACCGCAAGTTTTTAAAAAATCGGAAAATTCACAAGATGCAAAAGGTATTTCGTTATCACTTATGACCCGCTGAGGAAACCCATGTCTGGCGAAAACAGATCTAAGTTTACTGATTATTTCTGTGACAAATTCATTCAAAACAAAAACTTCCAGATAACGAGAATAAAGATCTATCATAGTGAGTAAGATTTTTCCATCTAAAACGTCAGAAGGTCCAGTTAAATCAATTTAAAAAACGTTCCATGGCTTGGTTTCTTTTTCCGCAACAGGACATATAGTTGGTTTATCTTCCCTTTTCTGGTAAACAGTACAAGCTGTGCAATGCCTTACGTACTCCTCAATGTCAACATTTACTTGGGGCCAAACTCAATAAGTTCTAAGAGAGGCTTTCATTTTTGACATTCCTACACGAGTTTCATGAGAGATTTCTAGAAACCTGTTGCGCAAAGAACTTGGTATTATTACTTGAGAACCTTTACAGCGAATAGGTAAATTTTTGCTATATTTTACTAGTAATTCATTTCTCATTTGGAAATAAGGTTTCAAATTCTTTGCCACATTAGCTGTCCATCCTGAGTTTACTTGGGAAATGACCTACAACAAAATTGGTTCAGCAGCTGTTGCTTTGACAGCAATTGTTTTCAAGTCTACTGGAAGACTTCCAAGCATGAAACATAATGTATATTCAGCAATTTCAGATTCATTCGGCTCACCTGGTATAGAATTTTTAGACATAGCATCTGCTAGAATATTTTCGGTCTCTTTTATATGAACTATGGAGAAAGAGAAATGTTGAATGCCCACTAGCCATCGTTGTAATCGATTGGAGGGGGTATCAATAGGTTTAGGGAATAGTTGATCAATCGACTTATGATCCGTCATTAAAGTAAAGTGAATCCCGATAAGGTATTTGCTCAGTTTTGTAAAACTGAAAATAATGGCTAAAAATTCACGCTCGATTTGAAAGTACCTTTTCTCTGTTTCGGTCAGAACTCTAGAAACGATCACAACAGGAATATCATTTTGGATCAACACTCCACCTAAACCGGTTCCTGACGCACCAGTCTGAACTATTGTTGGCAATTTTGGGTCAAAGAAAGGAAGCGCTTTATCATTACAAAGCAAATCGCGAATTTTGTAAAAACGAACGGAGTCTATACTCAGTCCACTGGAAAGTATCATCCGTGATCATATCCCAAAGCGGTACTATAATGACCCACATAAGCTGCAAGGCCCAGAAAGGATCTTAAACTTTTCTTGTCCCTTGGTGGTTCCATTTGCCTGATTGCATCAATTTTAGATTTGCTATTTTGGATGCCACTTTGACTCCAGACATGGCCAAGAAATTCTATTTGCGTAGCGAAAAAAGTACACTTGTCTTTGTTTAATTTGAGACCACAATTTCTCAAAAGGGGTAACACTTTTGGTACTAAGTTCAAATGCTCTTCTTCTGTTTTTGTGCAGATTACTCTATATCATCTACATAATTCAAAACTGAATCGAGACCTTCTAACAACTTTGTTAACACCCGAGCGAAGAATTAAGATCTAGTTTTGTATACATTTTAGAACCCGCTGCTTTAAAAGATAATTCGTCTACTTTTGGAATCTTGAATTCTTCTCTACGAATATTCGCATTCAGATGACGCATGTCTGTACAAGTACGAACATCTCCATTTTTACGGTACGCAACTACCATCGGGCTACAAATTTCAGTAGGTTCTTCTATTGGTCTGATTATATCATCAGAAACCATTCTGTCTACTTTTCATATTTTTCTGTCATTCTTTTACTTTAGGAATAATTGCAGGTGGAAGCCTGCGAGCTGGAGGACTATACGGCTTTGCCTCATCGATGAGGGTAACTTTATATTTATCTCTCATCGATAGAGTGCCTACCCCCGAAAACAAATCGGAAAAGTCATCCAGTATTTTGGATGTTTGCATAGCCAGGTTAGGTTGAAAAATATTTACGGCGGAACCCGATTCGGCTGTTGGGCAGTTTTTAGAATAGTCTTTAGCTACGAAATTAGAGTTGTTGGACGACTCATTTATGCTATCGACCGCGTGTATACTGTTCTCACTATCTGTAATTTCGTTAAGCAAATCTAAATCTTGACAGTAAAACGTAACAGTAGGACATGAGTGGTCGAACTTTATGGCTAATTTTGTCAGACCTTACTACAAAGAATTTTGCTGTTATCGTACGAGTTTTATATCTAACAGAAACGGTAGCTTCACCCATTATCGGAATAGGAAACCCTCCCCACGCAAAAATCTTCGCCTCGGTACCTGAAATATGTAAATTCGGAACTAAATTACTTGGCAATATATTAATTGTGAACCGGTGTCTATGAGAGCAATAATATCTGTATTGTTAACTATAACTATTCTACACAATTTGTCTAGGTCCGTGTCAATATTAGTATTATTAGTGTTAATTAAATAAATCAAATTGAGAAAAGTCAACGTTACCAGTATGAATTGAATTAATATGTTTCCTCCCATTCTGCCGACAGCAGTGTAATTGGTAGTGTCCAGTCTTGCCACATCCTCGACATTGAACTGACCTAGCCGGACAGCTGACGTCGTTGGCGATGTGTTTGTGAGAACCACACCGATACCATTTGATGTCGACGTTTGAAGAGTTGTGATATAGATTGGTCTTTGAGCTTTGGTTGCCCTTCGAATTGTTACGAAACATTGACATTGTGCCTCGTTTCGATGTATTTGCAGCCGTTGCTGCACTGTAGTTGTTGCGTTTGCCGTCAATGGTGCTGCTTCTGTATGTATAGCCACTGCACCTTTCTCTGACCGCGCTCTCTCGAATGCTTCTGATTGGCTAAGTGCGATGTCGAACGTTAGAGTACTCGAATCCTCTGAGAGAAGACGTTCGCCAAGTCGGTCATTATGTACTCCTATGACGAAAATATCCCGCAGTAGTGTAGTAGCAGTCGTCCAAAAGTCGCTTTCTTTTGTCAAACGTCGTAACCTGACCGCAAAGTTTGCGATTGATTCATTGGAAGTCTGTCTTGCTTCGTAGAATAATTTCCCCATTAAAAGAATGGACGTTCTTTTCTCAAAGTGTAAGGCGAATCTCTCCACTGCTTCTTCGTAAGTCGCTATTGGTTCCGGTAGACCGTCAAATAACAGGAGTCCATCTCGGCTCAGAGAATTAATGAACAAAGGTAATTTTTGCGCATTGGTCGCTGCTATTATTGTCAGGTAGTTTTGAAATTGTCTGTAGAAGAACTCCCAATCGTTTGGTTTTGGATTTGAGACAAGTAATGGAAAAACGAACCGGTTATCCATGAGTTTCGATCTTTCAAAATTAGTCCGTAAAATCTCGTAAAATCAGTTGTTGACTTTTGCCTCCGCTAAAGTCGTATTATATTGTAGCAAGAACAATAATGTAAAAAGGTAAGTTTATTATCATTTATAAAATACCCGGCATCTCAACGGCATGTTCACAGAGATGGTGGGTTGTGTGTTAGCGTAAGTAGACACCTACCATTCTGTCGGATTGAATATGATGACTCATAAACAATAATCACAATACCTGTCTTGACAGTTACCATTTTACGACTAACAGCTTAACTAGACACAAATACATATTATATTACTTGTAAGTGTTAAAGCCCATAAATAGAATATAATAGAATATCGAAAATAGAATCTCAGGATTCAACAGACGTTGAGGTATTAAGCATTGTATGATATGCGTGCTTCCTACAACCAAACAGCAGAACAGAACCAGCTGTAAAGTCCGCCAAACGCCTCTTGAAATCAAACACCGACTCGACCGGCTTGTCAAACAGCGAAAAATTTCTCCGCGAGTTTTTGCAACTTCGGAGCACACCAGACCCTGATTGTTATAAATCATCAACGGAAATCGTGTTTGGGAGGCCGCTTCACAACACATTATAATTTGCAAGGCGTCTGTCTAAATTAGATAACACTGTTCATCATGCGCCAGAAGTTTACCCGTCTTGGCGGGAGGTGTGGGTGGCAAAAGAGATAGCTTTGCGCGACTGGTTAGTTTGTCAGTCTGAAGTATTAAATGACCAAGCAAGAAATCTCCGCCCTCTAAGTTAGGCAGTGCACATCAGCAGTCCCTAGCGATGAAAATGAAAATTACTGTTATTCATTTTGCGAAAAACATGTTGAATTTAACTCAACTCGGTATAACCCCACATCATTAATTATACACGGCACATATATTGCAACATCAGATCCAAAAAAGATTGATCAATTGTGGGCTGATCAGATGAATTCCGAGTCGATGTTTTTTAGCATGGCTGTTATCCGAACCATCTAATACATTATTAAACAATGATGTTATTGATCAGCCTCTCAACACAAGCAACGCGGAATCCGGACTAGATGTCATCAATCAATTGTGGGCCTCTCTCTATTCTGATGTGATTGATCCTCTCATAGAAATATTGCAAGATGTAAACATTAATATTCCCGACGAGGTGACCGAGACGACAAATACATTTACTGATTGGGTTTCGGAAGACTTGGAGACACCCGCTCGTACAACTAATACTGTCAACGATGAACAAATTCCATGCTCGTATCGTCAAATAGCGACCGCTTCACCAAAACCGATAAACATGTTTAAATATTGACAATGCAGTTCATATTTTAATTCTATCAATATGCTGAAAATGCACAGAAATGTATGTTATCCCAATGGACTACCTGTTATTCCTGAGGAAGTGTGTCATTAAATTTGCAGGAGAGTACCATAACGTACTCGATGCGCGGAGCACTTAATACAATCGCTTTATTTCTTATGTCCACGATATGCAACCGATTGATTTTTTCGAGGCTGCTACTCTACTGATTGACTTTCGATAACTCTCCTATTGGCTTCAACTCGAGATGAGTGTAAAGTGCATCCGATCCTAGAGTTCAAAACCGCGGAGCTGCATTCAAACGTTGAAGTAATCCAGCTGAAACATTTAGTGGTTTCCCTCGACGCGATTGTTTTAACTCCAGATTGTATTTCTGATATTATCAGCGGATTACTCGCTAAAGTGAAAAATGGTGTTCAAGGTGGTGTAACTAAACAATATTAGGCGTCAATTATTTTGACATGGGTGCAATCAAATACTTTTCAGCACCTGATTATCGGGGTAGAACAGATGATGCAACACTTTCAAGTCGATTGAATAGTAATCCGGCTGTTCTCGATTTTACAAAGACAGGAGATCAATGCTTCAAGTATTCTATTCATGTCAACATTATCACGAATATAAAAATATTAATCGATATAAACATCAAAAGTACAATATTCATGGAGCCAAGTACAATTGGACGGGATTGTGTCACTTGTTAATATAATGCTCGATATTTTATCACGTTTGAACGACATAATCCTGGCATCTACTTCAATTTGCTCGAGTGGAATGAAGAAAACGAAAGCCACCCAGTAAGAGTGCTCAGAGCTGCAGGTAAATCGTCATCGGAAACACCTGAACTGGAAAGGTGATCAATATACTACCAATGAAAGATTCGGCTCATTACCTACATGTATTAAATTTAAACAGATTACTAAGATGTCGCAAGATAAAGGTCAATTCCAGCAGGGCTCACGGAAACAAATTTTGTGAAAGGTGTCTCCAACCATTTACAAGCGAAAAATTGCTTGATGATCATCGCGATTTGTGTAACTCAGAGCAGGCAATCACACAACCGAAAAACACAAATTTGGAGTTCACAAATCTGGGATTATGTCAACGACTGCCATATGTTGTGTATGCGGATATTGAGTGTACATTAAACAGGAATAGTGTTGGAGATGTTGAACATAAGCCGTCTGCTTTTGGAATCTCACCCTTAACTTAAATCTGCTCCACTAAATTTCGGCGGCTACAGACACTTTGTTGGTGATAACTGTATAATTGATAACAAGCAAGTGCTCGAACAATGGGGCAAAGACATCTAACAATGGAACAAGGATAATTATTTTCAAACAGTTCTCTGGACTAGTTAAGGAGAAAAGCATGGACGCAATAGAGCCACTCAGTGTTACATACAATATGTGATGAAGAATTTAGAAACAGCAAGAGTTTCAAAGTGGCGGATCATGATCATCATACCGGTCGATACAGAGGTGCAGCCTGCCAGGATTGCAACATCAAAATGCGACTCGACCGAACGGTTTTGCAATATTCTTCTGTAATTTCAAAAATTATGATTCGCACGTTGTCCGCCAGGCGGCTCTAGGCAAAGATGAAAGAATAGGAATTAGGTGTCATTCCGTTTTCAAAAGAAAAATATATGACACTGACTGGTACATTTCCTGTAGAAAAAAAAAATTGTACAAAAAAGATGGTAAGATGAAAGAAGTTAGTATTCGTATAGCAGCCAGTTCTCGCCAAATACAAAACAATCAAAACTTCTTCGGGTCTATGACCACTCCTCTGAGCGACACTATCTGGTCGACACTGGTCGATCGCGGCCTCGACCGACGATCGGTACCCTATATCTCGACTTCAAGATTTTTATTCCAACCTCGCGGGGAAAACGGTTAATCAAATATAGATTTCATTAGAAGGTACTACCAAATTCCAATGGCAGCGGCTGACATTCGCAAGACAGCTGTCCCCCCCTTCAGTCTCTGGGAATTCTTACGCATGCCTTTCAGACTCAAGGGGGCAGTTCAGGCTTTCCAGAGGATGATGTACAGGGTGACGCAAGGTTTAAATAACCTATTCGACTATCTCAACGACATCCTCATTGCCAGCGAAGACCCCGAGCAGCACGAAGCTCATCTTTGCGCTCTCATCCAGCGCCTTCAAGACCACGGCCTCGTTGTCAACTTCACAAAGTGCGTTTTCGGCGTCAACGAGATCGACTTTTTAGGACACCGCGTCAGTTACTCAGGCATCCGACCACTGCCATGGAAGGTCCGTGCCATCAGAGAATTTCTGCGCCCTGCCTCTGTCAAGTCGCTTTAAGAATTCCTAGGGATGCTGAACTACTATCACCGTTTCTTACTGCCTGTTGCCGGCATCCTCGAGCCGCTCCACCGCGCTTTGGCTTAAAAAAAGAAACATGTAGCGCTTCCATGGACGACTGAGATGGATGTAGCTTTCGTCGCCGCCAAGGACTACCTCGCTGACGCTGCTATCCTCGTCCATCCAGTTAATGGCGCACCCACGGCGTTAACAATTGACGCATCTGGCGTCCGCTGGGATTTTTTTTAGCATAAAACTGCTACACCCCTGCGAGACTAAATATCCAGCTTTTTACCGCGAACTTTTCAGTGATTTTCTCGCCACTCGTCACTTCCGGTACTTTCTCGAAGGTCGTCAATTCGCTCTCTACAACGACCAAAAGCTTCGTTGCCATACAATGCCAGACAACAGAATCGACTTGCTCATTTTAGCGAGTACCCCACGGATTTCCGCTAGATCGAGGGCAAGAACAACATCGTAGCTGACGCCCTGTCGCGCGCGCCTGTCGTGGACACTAATGAGAGTGATTTGGACGAGATTTTCATTGGTGCCATCGATGTCGTTGAAGGCGTCGATTACTGCGCCATGGCGCGTAAACAGGACAACGACTCCGACGTGAACCATCTTCACGGCGACCAGACTGGCCTGCGCGTAAAATTAGTGCAGGTAGAGGGCGGTGCACGCTTACTCTGCAACACCTCCACCGGCGTCTATCGTCCTTTAGTGCCTGTGTTATTCCGTCGCCAAGGTTTTCGACAGCGTCTACGAACTTTCTCAACCAGGCATACGCGTCACTAGAAGGCTTCTCACGCTAAGTTCGTTTGGCCTAAGTCCTCTGACACTGCCTCATGGACTCGTGTCTGCACTCCGTGCCAGCGCTCCAAGGTCAAGCGTCACATACGCGCTCCTTTACATGACTTCCGTCCAGTGCAACGTCCTCTTGAACACATTCACGTTGACGTCATTGTCCGTTACCGACATCGCTTGGCTATACACATCTCTACCGTTGTCGACCGTTTTACGCGTTGACCAGAAGCTTTTTTGGTCACAGAGACTTCGGCAATATCCCTCGCTTGAGCGGAGTTGGGTGGCCCGTTTTGGAACGCTTGCTCACATAACCTCCGACAGAGGTGCTCAGTTTACTTCGCTTTGTGGACGCAGCTCTCAATCCTTCTGGACACTAAACTGCATCAGGCGACGGCTTTTCATCTTCAGTCCAACGGCATGGTTAAACGTTTCCACAGAGACCTCAAAGGTGCTCTCCGAGCACGCCTGATTGGCTTCCATGGGTGCTTCTGGGATTGCGCATCATGCCGCGCGAGGAACTACGGACGTCGTCAGCTGAGATGGTCTACGGCGCCGCCCTCACCGTGCCCGGTGACTTTGTCGGCCCTAACGAGAAACCCGTGGCTGCGGCCAAGTTTTTTAGACATCTGCGCAAGGATGTTGACCGCCTTCGTCCAACGCCAGCGTCCCGGCACGGCCCAGTTCCAGCCAACATACCGGAATCCTTGGGTGCGGCCAATTTCGTTTTCGTGAGACACGATAGTCACAAGAGTCCGTGCAGAGGACCTACGATGGTCCCTTCCTCGTTCTTCGCCGCGCAATAAAAACATTTTCTTCATTGATGTCAACGGCAGGCAGCAACCGCCCCGTCGTTGACGACCTCCAGCTCCTAGGTCGCAAATACTTTTAGCACCTGCTCCTCAACCTCGGCTGGTTCCCCCACCACCACCTTGCCCATTTGTAGCGACCGCCCATTTATACACATTCGCTATACACTACCCTGTTTCTATCTTGTTAGCTTATTGATTTTGATATGAACTGTGTTAATCATTTGTACGCGGTATATCACGAAAGTAGGGCTATGTTGAGTGACCAAAACAAAGGTTACGAGGACAGACGAGGTTATATTAATAAAGCAGTAGTTCTTCTTGTCATTTCTTTGTGCATGTTGTTCATTTATCAGTTATAAAATGGAAATAAAGTGCCCACAATGTATTGAATATGCACCCTTTGTGAGCTTGTAATGTTGTTCATAATTCTACAAAAACTATCATATTTTATCCAATTAAAAAAGGGTAATTAACATATAGCATTACTAGATTATAGCATATAGAAATATTTGGCAGATACAAGTTTGATACACCAAATATTTTATTCGAGTTATGTATTATGTCTATTTCACCAGATGTAATGATAACTTGAAAATATTTATTCTCATAAATAATGTATTATTCTCGTAAATAATGTATTTTCTCATAAATAATTTATTATTGTCATAAATAATTTATTATTGTCATAAATAATTTATTATTCTCATAAATAATTTATTA